>DWQK01000022.1:0-35546 GCA_018231225.1 Noctuana stator
GCAATAGGATGATTCTAAAATATCTGCATAAATACAATGACCCGAAGTTAACAACTGAACCGCGGTTCCCAGGCAGTAACATCGCCTGGCGGAGATCTCCCCTTTTCCTCCACACATGTATCTGTAACATTATGTCGTTAAAAAATCACGAAGTTATATCTAATTTTTTACTAGAATCTAAGAATAGAATGAATCTAGAATTTTAACAAATAATTCTAATTTAGGTACCTACATTACGTAGCGAATCTATAAGCGAATTTAAATAAAAATCTGCGTTATACAAAATATTGTAGAGATTTCGGCCAAATTTTGTTTCATTCGATTGTTCTGTGAAATCAGTATAAAGAGGAGGGCTCTTCAGAGATCCGCCTGACCCTAAGTCTACCATGTGGATTGCACCTTAATTATTAAAAATTCCTCCACGTGCTTCGCATAGCATCGAATAGAGCTTTAAGCCGGCCAAGAATGTAACCCGATCGACAGGCCGGGCGCATTATCGTAAAACTTGATAGACACCGGTATAAATACACGAGCTGCATCGAAAGTGTTACAATATCTTTACGGTTTAGGGTCCCGTAAATACAGTTCCGTTTAAGCCGTCGGTCCCCGTTGTTATCGATAGATAACAGTCGTTAAACCTGGTCGGAGGCTGTTTGGGCGGTTTGACGACATCCGACACGGGTTGGCTACTAAACAATATCTCTACCAAACCGCATTGGAGAAGCGTGGTGGAGGATGCTTCAGGACTTCCCTGGTTGTGGGGCGAAACCCGTGCCCAGAGGTGGGACATAAAAAGAGTTGAAGGCATACAATTATTTACAAGTATTTTCCAATCCAATAGAAATCCGAAGTCGCAGGCATATGCTAGGATTGGTTTTTGACCCACCGGAAATGTAGACCATTGGAACAACGACTCTGTAGATTTTTATCTTTTATCCGTTGCCATCCACTGCTGGGTGTCCTCGATATTTTCCAACTTCCTGTCTCTTGCAGTGTTACCGCAAATTGTTATTGATGACTGCGCCATTACTACCTCATTACATCAGCTGATATCGAAGTCAAATGCTAAAAGCCTATACAAATATGTAAAAACTACATGCACCAAACCAGGTGCACATGAGTGATGGACTGTGTGTCAGATCACGCAAGTACGGGGTTCCGTATAGTATTATTTATTGGAAGGGCTATAATGTTTATGTGGAAATGAAAATAAGTTACACTTAAATTTTATTGAAGTATGTTTATTTAAATACAGTGCTTGCGGAGCTATTTTAAAAAGTCTTTGTGGATCAACTATAGAATTACTCTTTAAATAGGTAAAATAAATCAAACTGGTCACAGAATTTCTTTAAATGAGACGTTCATAAATGTCAATGAACATCAGTTATCTATACTAATATATAAAGCTGAAGAGTTTGTTTGTTTGTTTATTTGTTGGTTTGAACGCGCTAATTTCTGGAACTATATGTTGGATTTTAAAAAATCTTTTTGTGTATGATAGCTACATTCATGAGGAAGGTTATAGGTTATCAAGCATAACATTACAATTCGTTACGGGGGTAAAATCGCGGGGCACAGCTAGTCTTGTATAATCATACTAGATCAATTTAGTCGCGATCGTCTATTGACTAATTAACATATAATTGAGCTATCAAAATAGATAGAAAAAGATAATAATATGTACTAAGGAAATTCTTAGGTATGTGAGTTGACAGTAAATATTAAGTATCGCGACTAAGTTGAGCTATCAAAACATGTGTGATTATTACAGGACAGTACTTAGTAACGAAGTTCTATTTAAATTCCATCCATCCATCAGCCTTTGGAGGTCCACTGTTGGACATAGACTCCCCTAAGTGGCGCCACTACGCCCGGTCCTGTGGCCTGTGGATCCAGCGGTTTCCCGCTATCTTCCTCAGGTCATCGGTCCATCAGGCCGGAGGGCGACCTGTGCTCCTTTTGTCGAGACGCAGTCTCCATTTGAGGACTTTTCTTCCGAGTATGACGTACATACAGTTAATATTCTATAAAAAAAATTTTCAAAGCCACTGAACTTATGAAATCGTAAGTAGGTACTGACAGTGTCTTAATTTCGATAACAATCCTACAAATACGTGAATCTAAAATTGCTTTACAAAATTGTGTTATAGATTAACAAAGTTACGAAATCGAGTTATACTTATTGTACGTAATAAATTGGATAACTTCTTTAGGTATTTTAAATACTTGAAGCGCAAAATATAGGCCACCGGAGCAATTGGGAACTTCCCAAGGTGTTTGTTTTTTGTTTTGTTGGTTATTTTACGAATCGTCGATTTAAAATTTAAGTTCAAGGAAATTGTACAATAAATGTTGGGTACAATGTAGCTTAAAATATTTAATGAGGAACCACTTTTGAATTAAATTATATTGGTTATAAACTTCTTATATAACAGGGACGGAATGTAAAAACTGATGGTGCTTTTAGTTTTATTTATATTTTAACAAAAGCAAAAAATATGGAATCCTAATAACATGAAGAGAGCTCGAATTTTGAAAGTTTGTTCAGATGATTTATGTCTAAGATGTCAAAAAATTTAAACCACTCATGCAACCAAATACCTACGAGTACCTAATTGGACTCGGCACGAGCAACTTGGCTACTGCTGTGCGCCAGCGGGAAATGCAACTTTATGAATAGATATAACATTTTCTTGCTAAGCGCTCTTTTTTGAAGAGTGTGTGATAAACTTTAAGTTTTTTTATAGTACAAACCATTTAACGATAAAAACTTTGAATTCATGATAAACCATGTTTATTCAAATTCAAATTCAAAATTTTTATTCATCATAATGTGCAAGTATACACTGGATGAACGTCAAATAATTTGATACATCGGCTTTAGGAGCCCTTTTAGCTAAGTTAGGCCGCAAGAAAAAATCCAACACAAATAAACCCAGATGTGAATTGCACTCATTCAAAGCCGTAGCGGGCCGGTAGTCTTCTTACATTTAAATAGTAACAAATTCTAAATCAATCCATTACAAACTACACTATTTATTCTGTATAACGCAAACTATACGCAAGTCCTCGTATTTCTAACGGCAGTACCTACTTTATGTCACTATTCAAAGTAACAGTGACAGGCGCGGGCGAGGCAAGTATTTCTTCAGCGCAGTCCCATCTAGTTTCATCTGGTCGACAATCCCACGCGGCGAATACTTTCGCTCTACAACTGACAATACAACGATAATTCTCGTTTCACTTCGCTATTTTTCACTTGGAGTAGTAAACCCTAATTAATATAAGCTGTGAGAATACTTAAGCTGCAGTAGATGTTTAATACCCGATAAAATACTACTCACGGCGTTTAAGTAGAGCGTAAAAGAACAAGACTTATCAATTCTCTACGCTATAACGTTTAGCGTCTTAATGAACTTCCATACTAGATTTAGTCCGCAGTGCAAATATTAATGCGCCACTAATCCGTCTTGTCACACAGTCTTACGTCTAATGTCAGATTATTATAAAGCTTCGTGTACATCGTTGATTGTGCGAATAATAATCTGGCGGCACAGCGTCGCGTCGGTCGCTCATATAGTTCAAGAGAGCGTCAAAGCCGAGCGCAAAGGAACAAAGCCTCCAATTATCCGAGCGGGCACGCCGCGCCGTGGGCTTTTAGTGAATAATGAGCCGCTTATCCCAGCGGATGACGGCTTCACTAGAATTGTTCTTGAGTGGGCTGTGGACGCCTGTGGACCACCGGCCGAGCGACACGCCACGGGCGTACCTCCACGCCCGGCTCCAGCCTCTGCGGTCACTGCGTCAACACAATTTCGCTCTCCGCGCCTTGCCCCCGCTTTGACATTTTACACGGAACGCTCGACACTCTCGGCGTCCTTTCAATTTTGTGTCGCATTTACGTGTTGCATGGTTTAAGGTTAGAAAACTGTATAGAAGTGAAAACATCTATGACTTTTCGCTATATATCGGTAGGTGTTATGTCAGTTTACGTATATATACGCAAAACCTAATTCTACAATTAATTTTTACATCCAAAAAAAATCACATATCCATAAAATACAGGGTTAGATAAGATCATTACTTCCACGTCGTTCGTCGAATAAACATCAGCAGAAAACATGTTACACGTTCTGCGGCTTTGCGATTGAGTGTTCAAACAGCTTTCAAATGATTACATTAGAGTTTTATGTCGTCAACATTATTGTTATGTACTTGCTGTCAGAATTATAGAGTTACTAATTTTCACATATTTTATCTGTTATGTTCTCAATTAATGACGAAGCATTGGACTCTTAGGCGACGAAATATTTGTTTTTCCCCAACAAATTGTTTATTCCCGAGTATCTCTCCAGTAAACGTTTCAAAACTGTACGGGCGTTTGGACAGGAAATATACTCGTACTTTTGAAAAAGTTCTCGTCTCTTTTAAAGATCAAAAAGATGGCTTTATTTAAAAACAACTACTCCCTCCCAAACCAAATTTATTTGCGTTCAAACAAAATACCAAACGTAGTCGTATTATTAAGCCGTGAAGTAGTAGCACTTTTACAATGTCGATGGCCATATTTTTTTGCAAATATTGCTATTTATTGTGGTAACGAAGTACCCGCTATGCATATAATTACAGCATACATACTGGAATACTAAAATAAATTCTTCCACATTTACATTCATAAATGAATACAAAACTTAAATGGACAGTACTTCTGCATGCTGATACCATTGTAAGACTTTATAAGGTCTATCTATTGCTTTACTTTACACTGCAAAACACTATTAAAGATTGTTTTATGATTCCACAATAATTGGTAGCGGATAGAATGTGTCTTACTAGTAGCTTATATTTATCTTTACACAAGAATAAAATTTGTTTCGTCTTATTTCATGTTTTAAACCGTTTAAAGTGCATTCCACTGTATTTTATTTTAGTAAGCTATTAAATATTTTTACGTTCAGTTCCTCGGTAGGTGTGACGTTAATTTTCAAACGGAACATTAAAGAGGCTTAACGTCCTCTGTTGAGGATTGGAACTTGACATCTTTGTTTGCCTCATTTATCGTAAAGCAACCATGTTTCGATATAAAATTCCTACTTCTTTTACCTCAGATCAATGTAATATCAGAACGACAAAAAAATTATAGCATGTTTAAAAGAGATAATGTTGGTGTGAATGTCCGTGTTACAAGCGTCTTTGTATACGGTAAGTGGTTTAGCTATAGAAATAGTTGTAGCTATAGAAAAAGTTGTAGGGTAGTATCTCGAGGCGTACGCAATTTGTGGACCATTTCTCTTCGCACGCCGCGCGACACTTCTGCGGATTGAAGCGAAAGATATTTATGGATATACCGTTGTTATTACGACCATATATCATTTAAAAATATACATAAAAAGGCTATCTTTAAAATATACAAGCACATTTACATGACATGTTATGTCTATAGTAGATTTCTTTATAAGGCATTCCTGTTCAGTTTTAACCATCGGAATGTGTGTTGTGTGAAACGAAATTCTATTGTAACAACGTCAAACGATCACTTGAGTTCTGTGTCCAGTTGTGCATAAAATGGCGAATGATGCGACTGTGTATTGTGTCGAGTGTGCTGTATTCGCGGGATGCAATTTGTCGGACATTTCTCTTGTGTGTCGTCGTAACAAAGCTACGAATCGAGCTGACGTGAAACTATCGATAACTCTGAGCGGAATTAGTGCCTTTGTTCTTATCGTCCCTCGTGTTTTTGCTCTTTTTCCTCGACAGTTATGTTTCGCCGGAGAATAGCCATAACTAGCGCACTCGACGAGAATTGTCTCGTTAGCTCATTCCGATAAACGTTGGATCGTTGAAATCATTTGAATTATAACGTTCGAATAGTTTGAAAGAGCACTCAGTTCCTTATTTCTAGTTACATCGGGCTCAGAGTCAGAACTACAATGTTAAATGGGATATTAAAATATTCACTATTTTATTTCCTTATCTACAAAGGTGGCACTTTATTTTACTGGCATTTCAATGTGGAGCAATATTTTAGCGAGTGGCAGTCGCAGGCGGCTCGGCGGCTCGGCGTTTAATCTCGCCGCTGGGCGTGGGCATCTCATTTTTGCAGCAATAGTAATCTCACCAAAACACACATGTAAAAAGACGGGCCAACTTCTCAACTGGGATGTGTCTCTGCAAATTTGTAAATTATAATAATGTGAAGTCTTAATAAGCAAGAAAAAAATTCCATGAAAACAAAAACTTTAAATTTTTTAAAACAAATTAACATACATATAATTATTATTAGGTACAAGTTCCTTTATATCTGTTCATTTGTAAGGGAAATAAGTAGTACCCACTAGTGCCGCTCTCCTTTCTTGTAACGTTGCTTTAATGTATATCATGTTGTGTGTCTGCACGATGATTAAATTAATAAATTAATTATTTTATAAATTTTTATTATATAATTACGAAGACAAATGCGTAAACTACAATTATTGAAATCTGTAATCTCAAATTTAAAAAAATTAAATGTAGGTACATTAAGTAGGTATCTTCGACGCTTATCACCTCTCTGGCACTATACATATTCAGAGGCCGTACTTTTGTGCCTTCACTCCTATGTGTAAAATTTGCAGGTGAACGAATTCAACCAGGAATTGAAACAGAGAATTTAAAATCTACCGAAATATATTTGTTACATTCGCGTTCATGTTACAAAATTTATAAAAGTTTTTGCATAGACTTTTATATTTTTGCGGCAAATCAACTTTTCTATTCGTATCATACTTTTGGATTGCAGTTCGTGTGGGATGCAACGAAAACTTTAGTTAAATTAAGATGAAAAAGAATTTGTTCTGATTTAAACTTTTTATTGAATGTTTTATTTGAAAAACAAAAACTTAAGTAAATAAAAAAATCTTCAAATTGCACTCTGATTATGTAAAATATTGTTTGGTTAGATTTTAAATTTCATTTTAGACAAATCATAGATTTTAGAAGTGCTTTTTAGTAGGATCCATAAAATTATTTGAAAATATACTAACTCGTATACATTACATATTCGTAGCATGCCCTGACATAAAACTTAGGACGAGCGCCCGTCTCCATAAACTGTGGAATTAACTATTTAATTAAGAAATTGTTTTCCTCTCGTTCACAGTTTTGTAATTTTGCGTTCATTGCGTGCTTCACCTTAGAGGGTTACCTAAGAATAATGCTAAAAACTTAATTAGATTCTAGCTAGAAAGAGTTGTGGGGTTGTATCGCCCAAATTAAAAAATATAGAATAAGCACAGTACATATTTATAGTTAAAATGTGACGTAACACTGAGAGAGCTAAATATCTGTTAGTTGAAGTTATTTTTGACACTTAAATTTCTAATTTAATTTTTTTGGCACCGAATATTTTTAATAAAGATAACGGTTTAGCATACACCGTTATAACAATATAAAGAACACTCGCAAAATAATCACATAATCACATAACAGCGAGAGAAAACAGACGAGGATATTACAATTGTACGAACTTGTCACTTGCATTACAACTTCAAATACGAAAAGGCGGATGCATTGTTTCAAACTTTTTAGCTATTCCATGAATAAAGTTAATGTTTTAGCATCGCTTGGACTGCGGTATTCTGGTTTCTCTCGTATGAAGATTTAATTCAAAAACACTATCTATACAAGTAGGTAGGTATACGAATAATATTCTCGATATCCATACATTATTTATAGGAATACCTATGCAGTATTAAATTTTATTAAGAAATACAGTACATATTCTTAAAATAATTCAGAACATAACACTATAAAATATTTCAGAACATAACACTGCTTAAAAATTTACATATTGTGTCTTATAAACTACTTCACCATTATAGTTACTCAATACCACAACTTTTAATCAAGCGTAATTACGATCAGCGACAAATGAACAAAACAATACAGTATTTGCTCAGCTCAAGGAGTTATAAGATTCTTGAGTTATAAGTCGAGCGGGCCGCTTGTTTATCTGTCTAAGGTTCTGAAGAAACTATGGTCTGTTTGCGTTCCATTCGAGCGCGCGTGTTCGCCACCAAGTGGAGCGTTCCGCGATCACAAAATGCAATTATCGATTGCTGTCTCCCGCTGTAATGCTTGTGTTGCATTCCGTTGTTACCATTAGGGATGAGCTAGATGTTAAAACAGCAATAATCCAGCTGAAAAAGTGGTCAATGACTCCGATGACTTACAGAACACGGATCACCAACTAAGACATAGAAAGGGCTTTCCATAGTTCACCACGCTGTTTGAGCGCGGGTTGGTAAATCAAAATCAAATATTTGAAAGGTTATCACTGCGTTTTGGTTTGGTTTGGTTTTCTTGATTGGATATCTAATGGTAATCAACGATCTATAAAACATAACATAAATATTTATCTATTTAGTTGCTACATATTGAATTGACTTTATCAAATCTGTTTTATACGTTAACTTCAAATGTACCTAAGAGACTAAAAGCGATGAACGTAGGCCAGACAGATTTAACTGCTTTCAAAGTAAATTGGAAATAGTCCAAATATTGTATGAGGTGCCTACTTTGCTAATTAGATAAGCTTTAACATCTCTTAAGTAAGTGAATAAAGTCAAAAGTTGAATATTACAGACATCTTTTGAGGAATAATTATCTTTATTAAGGATTTTGGGAAGTTAACAATATTGTTAATAAGGTAGTTGTTATTTCAACTGAAGGAATATAAGTTTTTTTAACCGTTGGGGGATTATATACTTTGAGTAAAGCTTAACGGTTAGACGGTAATAAACTATTTAGTAAATGCGAATGACGGGGTAAGATATTTCTACAAACTAGTTGGGTTAAGGAAAAGGTAAGTAGTCTTTGATGGTAAGTAGTCGTTGTTTGTGTAAATGTCAGTTTGGTCCCTTGAGAGAAGGAATGGCCAAACATCGGCGACAAAGCGTCTAGCTTCTATAAATATCACTCGAATGCCATGCTGAAAGTGGGCCATTTTCAAACGATTGCTTTAGTTTATACATAATTTCTCATATAAACTAATTTCTCATATAAACTAGTGTGTGGTGAATGTGATGATCAATTGAAAGTTAATAATAATTAATTCATTAAATTAAGATAGACTAAGATGCGAGCAAAGGTTATGTTTAAACAAATAAAGGCATTACATAATCCGGTCCATAAAACCAGAAACGCATTGGCGGCTGATGCTCACGTCCATAGACGACGGCGACCACTTACCGTGGCCCGTCCGTCTGCCTGTTTGCTTGGCTTTAGCTAGTTTATGAAAAAAAAACCATAATCATTATAAATTCATATAAGTCCGCCTAAAAGTACTCTTAAATCATTAACATTAGATTCCCCAATGTACGAAAATTCTTTCTATTACTTAGTTCACAAAAACTAACTTGTAACTAAATAAGTCAATATAATTATTTTCTGCACATACAGATTCTTCATAGCATTTCTTAATATACAAAAAATATTTCATACGTTTTATAGAGGAGATACGACAAGTTTTATAACGTCTCGAATGGAGACATGGCGAAATGAAAAGATAAAATCATGTGACATACAACGATGATACGCGCGTTAATTGGCTTAGTACCTTTTGATTTATCTCTCATACATATTATTCATAATTATGTTTTTGAAAAGTAGAAAAGAAAATGTGTATAGAAATTTTAAATACATTAAAACTAAACTGTTATCGGGCAATCAAATTCATTCAGATAACTCTTGGTCAAAGTGCATTTGCAGTCACGTCATTAGAGTCACGTAGAGTCTCGACTCTATACTGTCTATTTCGTTGTCAATTTAGGTGCCACGTGATCGCTGGCTGACGAAACTAACGTAAACAGAATGATATGAGGTCATGATATAGGCTCCCTGGATTGTACTAATTGAGAAAACATATTTCGTATGGATTCCGTGTCAAGTTTTCGCTACGCATGAACATGAATACGAGTACTCTCATTTGATATTAGAATATAGATTATATTATCAAAGTTAGTCCGGCCCGCTCGCTCATCGTTCACCCAAATCCTGTTACTGATAGTCTCATCTAAACTTGAAGTGTTGTTTTCGCTTGATTGGATTATGAATCCTTAGATATGATTCAATATTAATCAAAGGATTAATTATTCGTACCATAATGGATGTTTCCACACCTGATTTTGAAACGTATTTTAGTTAACACCAATAGACATAGTTAGATAATATATATTTTCGTGAAAATGTTTACGGTGGAATCACTAATTTATCCTTGACATGTAATTTTGAAGAGGCTCGACGAGGAATTGAGTTTGTTTGTTTACCTGTTAGATAAATCAGAAACATTTTTGTTTATAAAATAAAGTGTAAACCTCATTACGCGTTTTGCTGCTAGATATTTTATTTTAAGGAATCATTTACCAAGAAAAAGTTAGTAGTGTAATTAAAAGCAGTTTAAAGTTAAAAAAAATTGTAAATACGATCAATGCAAATCTATAAAAAAAGCTGTTCAGAAGTTTATTAATTGGGTTGAAATAAGAACAGAACTGTTATCAATTTCAGCTTAGTAATCGGGTCTTTCTTTTATCACAATAAAAAATGATTAAATATATTATCTTTGTAAATAACATAAGTATACTGTTAGCTTCACGCATCTAACGCAATCAAAATTTACATTAATAAAGTTTCGTTACTACGAGTATGTGGAAGGTTGCTATATGAGTACAGTTTGACTTCTTTCGAGAATACAGACGCCTTCAGTACCGGTAATTACGTTGTTCTGTTACCGGTAATTAGACCGGAACTGCGTGTTCGTAGAGGGCAGAAATAGGGTCGACAGTTGTTGCGTACACATTGTAATAACTAGCGTGCGTGTACTTGTCAGAATGATGCCACAGAGTGACAAAACTCTAGTCTATAAATACTCGTAAGTATATTGTTAGTATTATGCGCCTATGCGTATTATTTTTCAGCGCATACTACATTAGTGGGGCTCGAAATTTATTATTTGGTGCAAGTTATAGACATAATCCAGTAAAATAGACACAGTAGAAAGTGCAACGCACTTGAACGACATTGTTTGCAGATACAAAATTTACCACAATTCACTGGTTTCAAAATTCAAACAAATTATATTTTGTTTGAATAAATAGTTTTGTCTATATTATTTATATAAATAGACGTGCGAAAAGGTTTAAGTATTTTATGCACATATGGGATTACAGTTACACAAAATCGTCCACAGGAGACTTAACTTAATGTAATTAAAATAAGGTTAAAACCTGTGTGAATCGGGTTTGATTTCAAGTTAGTTGTCACATTTCACGAGAGGCCAATGCATCTACACTTTGATACTTGTTCGCCCACGTGCTTCCACGCGTAGTGCGCCTTGCACGCACTGATTCTTGCTCGGTTCGGCATTGTCACGTAATGATTCTTGATGCAACATTGAATATATCTGAATAATATTTATTTTCTTATTTGCTTCACTACTTATACTAAATAGGTAAACATATCAAACAGATATATCTTTCTTTTCTTTGATGTTTTTTATTTGGCTTTTTGACTATAAGAAATCCCCAATATGTATGTAAAGCAAACCTATTTTTCAGCTCAATAACTACACGAATATAATTTCATATTAAAATTCAGTGAAAGTTGCCACGTAAAGTAAATTTTAAAAGCAGAATATTTTGCATTTTAACGTGAAACATGTAAAGTAAAACAGTAAAGTGAAGTAGCTCAGAATGTCGGATACTTTTGTAAAACAAAAAACGAGAATGTATATTACGTCCGCATTATTTTAAAAGACAAAGTAGCCTAGAAAATAACAATTTAATTTAGCGTGAAGTAGGTATGTGAAGTGTTAATATACGAGTACCTAATAATATTTATATGTGGATACCTCACATACAATATCCCTACAATTTGTATGTACATCGAATTCAGTTTAAACTGGGTTTTTCAGATCAATAATCTTTATTTTGTATTATGTGCCACATTTTTACTTAGACGTAAACTAGCCTGTTTTTTTTAAGTCATTACTGTTATTCATTAGCATTTCAGAAAAACAACGACCATTGCTTTGCTATTACACTCGCAAAAGTTTTCAGTTATAACGGCTCAGTTTGTGTTTCAATGCATAATATTTTACATTGCATTTTAGTTGTATATTAGAAAAGTATTTCCATAAATATTTAAATAAAAGTATCACCAATGAAACTCCATAAACTTTTTAAATTGACTTCTTATAGCTACAAAAACCAGATAAAACTATAGACCAATGGTAGAACAGGTTATTTGAATTTGACATTTAAAAATGAAGTAAGCATTGGGTACATAGTAGTATAAACACATAAATTTGCAGAGTACAATAGCAATACATATTAGGTATATCTAACAGCCCAGTATTTAATTGCATTTCACGTAAACTATTAACGAGGTGTCCCAGCACACACAATTCTTTCCAACATACACTGCGTATAGTAGCGTGACTGAACTTAGTGGTTGTCAACTGCAATGTGCAGTTGTTACGTTCTGCAGTTTACTGCTTTTTAGCCCACATTTGCATTTTATTGGTCTGTACATACAACGTTTATATTGTACATTGAACCAGAGGAGTTTGTGCGTTTTACAATTTAGTGCCTAGTAATATTAGTAGCCTATGAAATAGAATCGTCGAATTTTGAGATCAGAAAATATTTATAAATTTAATAAAAGCCGCACATCACTTATACAAAACACTTTTTCTTATTATAGATTGTTTGGAATAACAAGGTTTTGGAATAACTGGTTTTGAATAACTATAGATAACAGAACTATAGAAAATAAACATTTTTCTTTTACTAACAATACCACGTGTCTTATTACGGTTGTCATATCTCCGCTAAATATTAAACAAGAAAGCCGGCGCCAACAAATTGACTACTAGGTGCTTGGATTCGCAATCATGTTTATTTTGTTAAGTGTACTCGAAAGCTTAGTGAAGAGCTTTGAGATTAACATAACAAAAACAGGCTGCAAGTTGCAGTGGGCGCGATAAAGCCTCCAGTGGCTCGACGGCAGGCTGCGCGCGCGCACCTATTTAATCAACCGAACAGAAACGCGAAGAAATATTGATCGATCCCAACAAGGATATCAAACCATGAATTCAAAAAAAATTTACAATTATGTCGAGAAAGGTGTTACAAATAAATAAGATAACAATAACCACAAAATGACCAACCTAATAACGGTAATAATCTTGACTGTTTTCGTACAGACAATTTTTCCGGTAAACTCCGAATTCGCAATAAAGGGAAAGGTGAAAAAAAGAAACACGATAATAAGAGCCGACAATAATGCCCCGACGTGTTATTACAACGGTTCGATGTTTAAAAATATTGACTCCCTGAGACGTGTCGTGGCAAAATCTAACTACATTTTCACGGGAAAGATTGTCAAATTTCCAAGTGCCGAAAACAAAAGACGGGGACGAAGGACGTTTAAAGTTTTTGTACGTAAAATTCTGAAAGGTGACGTTGGTGTTCTGAGTGATGTTTTAAATTTTGAAACAAGAACGAATAATTCGTCGAATCGTGCATACATTTTGGCTGAAGGTTATTGGAAGATTTGCGGTCCGTCGCGTGGTTGGGCGGCGATTTTATTCAGTGGGGGGTCGTTTGCGACCCCATTGAAGCTACTGATCGAACCCGTGCCTATTACGCGAGAACGAGTGAGACGAGTGAAGGCCCTTATAAAAGGTAATGCTGATCAGGACTTGATTTAAATAATATGCATTATATAATCCTGATAGTACCCTGAATCTGATAGTACATTTGTTATTGTTCGTTAAACCGTATTTAAAAAACATCTGCTCCGTTAAAAACTTTATTAAAGTAAATAAACAGAGATATAGAAATCATTGCATTAAAAAGAGAAAATTGAAAACATAATTTGATTATATACTTTTTTATATAAAAATCTGTATGTATGTAAAGTTTTATGATCTTCACTTAAAGTATCAAATTGATCGTCAATTAGTATCTACCTGTAATCTTCATGCATTATGTACCCACGTTAGAATGTTTTTCCCTTTCTCGTTTACAATGTCCAAATCGGGTGTAGTGTGTAATTTCTATGACTTTACGCTGACGTACCGCCGCCGGTTTATCTGTGATGAATGCGATGATTATCGGGTGTAAATTGTTTGGTCCCAAAGGTGGACTGCAGTAAAACATTAAAGGAAGAGGCATTCACTTATGGACGGTACAGTTATAACGTGGGCTTAGTGCCTAATTGTTAGTGTGCCATTTAAAGTAGGTAGATTGCATGTTAGACAAACGATTCTTTAGCTTGTATCTACACGAGATAATATTTAAAGGTTCTGTGTAAAATAAATACAACAAGTTATGGGTTTTGCGATATCTGTTATAGTTTTTGGGAGCAGGCAACCTTACACATACCTTTTTCATGCATATCCGCATTTTCTCAAGGCTTGCTTCAGGGCAGGTTATGAGGACGGTGGTTCTTCTTCTCCGAGATACCTGTACACGTTGTACCACCTACTAGTACCAAGTACATGCATAAGTACTGTTACAATAGGAAGAAGGACCAATATGTGAGCGCAAGGTGAATTTTAAAATGACGTAAATCATATAATTTTGAATTAATGAATTGATTTTGCAAGAGTTTGATAATCCTAAGTAAAGTTTGTTGTAACATTAATTTGCATCATTTACAATCCATAACTTTTGTCTAGCTAGCAAGCGAGAAGCAAACCTATAGGTACCTGTGCTTAATAAACAGTTCTTTACAATACTATTTCAAACATCCATAATCTGCATATTAACACCCTAGCTGGAACCGTCAACACAATTCATGGCCACTAATGTCGTGTCCAAACATAGGTACAATTCTCATATCATTGTTACAACTAAATTATGAGCACAAAGTTCCACTCCTAAGTAGAAATGTATTCGTAGAAGCGACTGCGCGTGGGCGAAGCTGCACCGTGAGAAAACAAATCCAAAAAATGTTTCATTGGTATTTTTACAGTCCATACAGGCTTACCGATTCCATTTAAAAGTAATATTTGAGCACTTGTTACCTTTAATGTTTTTAACAAGGAAAATACATTTCAAGACAACCAAATTTAATTACACATTACCTACATAAAGACATTTAATTTCATAACTAACATTAAATAATAGGTGACATCGTGTGCACGAAAAAAGGGAAAAAATTCGTATAATAGGTACACCACACTAAATTCTTTTTACTAATAAATTCATTACTTCGAGATAGGTCCGTAAATGACAATAACATTGAAAAGTTGGTAATCTTAACAATAATTATTATCGGTATCACTACGTATCCAGTTCAAATATTAAGTAAGACAAGATAGCGAATCGATTGTTTGGAAGATAAACCCTTTGGAAGATTTATTGTAATGAAGACAAGGTCGGCGTCAGATAAAAACAAACGGTCGTCCACCGGAACAAGGGTACGATCCTCCGGGATATGTCGTACGCCACGGGACGTTCAAGTTTATCGAGACCACCGACGACGCCAGGACCAGCGCGACAAATTTATTGACACTCTTTCAATTAAACCTATTGTTGCTTGCCGAACAACCGCGCCCGTCACAACACAGTAAAACACGATAACTCGCAGCGTGAATCTGTAATGCCTCTCTAGATATCGCTCGCCGCCCGCTCCGACCGCCGTAAAAGGAGATTTATTAAAACTATTTGGAAACTGATTCGATCGAAACGAACGATTTGACATTTAGATAAGAGGTAAAATTTATTTTTCTCTGGGTTACGTCGCTTCTTCCGAGTGACAATGGAATAAAAAGGTTATAAAATGCGGCAGTTGCGGCTCGCCCACGTTCCACGGGCGATGGCGGGTGCTCGTGTGCGTCAGGTATCGCGGCCGGACCAGTCGCGACCGACGTTAGCAGATAAAATGCGACGACTGCGTTATTACGAGCCGCCGATACTCGCAAGCACGTGTAAATTTCTGTGTGAGAACACGGCAGATAAGCTGCTGTGCGTGGGCCGGAGAAAATGCGCGGCGCCCGCACAGCCTCCGGCGCCGAAGCGCAGGAGGTCGTCGTAATAGTCTGATTTTTAGTAACTCGTCTTTACATCATTTCTGTAGAGACTTTCAAACATCTTTAAGCGAATCAGCACAGCATCTCCTTTTCAATCTATGTCTATCTCTATTCGTCTAAGTATATAACATCAAAACATTTATTAATCCTACCTACATGGTTAAGTTGTGTCATGTTATTGTTATAAAATTGAAACGGCAATAATTTATGGCGACTATAAAATTGAGTTTGATTAGTTTTTAACAAGCAATTCGTTTTCTGAAAACAATTAAATGCATAACTTTACACCTACACAACTTGTAAATATGGTAATAATAGGCTGTCTTTAAGTTTTGTAATGTGCGAATTTTATTTATTGGTACGAGTACATTCGTAAATTGTTGTCGGCCGATATACGCAGAAGATAACCTTGTGGAATGAGTATGATTATCTAGGTTGTACTATGTTTATTCCTAAAAATAGTTTTGTTTAGATACCATTACACCAGAAGGAAATATTTTAATTGTTTTCACCCATTCACTATTTTAATTGTTTTCCCTAAATAATAAATGAATGTTTTTTGAGCAGTTCGTGATTTTGAATCAATATTTTTTGTTATTGATAGTGGTTGCGCCATTATGATAATTATTCGGTGTGAATATTATCTTATTACTATTTTTCCTCAATAGAACATCCAACTAAAATATCCATTAATCCACCCACATAGACAAATATGAAGTACTTATATGAAAACAAGATACGAAATATTAACAGAACAAAAATGATTTCAGTATACATGAAACCAAAATTCTTGTCGCTAATCACGTCAGCTTTCACCAAACTAAATCCAAAAACATGTGTTCTATAGTACCTATATCAAGTTACGGATATCCAAACGGAGCGCGTGTTTTGTCTAAGAATATTTGTGTTTATTAGACCGTAAGTAAAATAATGGATATTGAATTACAATAGTTGTTTCTGAAAGATACTCGTATTCGAGGCTTTGTATAATCTGAGAAAGGGAAAATAGCAAGAAAATATTATACCTTTTTTTGTAACTATGGATCGAGATAATGTTTTCGTTTCGTAAGTTTCTTTTGATTCTACATACTTATATCGTAGATTGGCAGTGAGGATTCTGCGTAATCCTTTGTTACAATAGGGGTATAAAACCCATATTATTTAGTAAAGTCGTCGCCGTTATTTATAAAAACTATTTTACTCAGCTATAAATATAATTTTTGCGTTATACAATGTTTAAAATAAGTGTTTTCTTACACCGCTTGATCGTGTCACTCAATATTTTTAAACAGATCAGCGGTTTAAAAGATGATTATGAATAAAGATTATTGAGGTCTGTGTTTTCAATGCAAATAACATTTAGAATTTATGATAACTCAGCTAATATTATATTATATAATGAGATAGCCTGAACATTCTGAGTTTCATAGTTCCCCTCTAAAAGTTCTAAAAAATGTTTTACTCATAATAATCATAATAATAAATAATTATACTTAATGATAATATTCAAATTTAGTGTAAATAATTTGCCGAACCAAGTCAATAATTGTGTACTTAATTATAATTTTTAGTCAAAGTTTTCACAAAAGGCTTTTAATTTAGAACACAGCAATCTAAATTCATCATTTAAATTACGGCCATTTACAAAGGTCGTCGTTGTTTTTAAATACAAAATAAGAGCCAATTATGCGAAAATATCACGATAATAAGTTAACCAAACAAAAAAAATATATAAAAAGCAATTATTTTTTATGTAGCTCTACCCTTTCATAATCACAGAATTTAAAATCCCTTCAGATTTTGCAAGAAAAAGGTTAAGTAAAGAAATAAAAATACAATTAAAGTCGAAGTATGTACGCGTAACTTCTCTCATTTTCAGATAAGCGACAAAATTACTTTATACTGGGCGTTAAGAGGGCGTACATACCTAACTTACCAATTTTGGATTTCATTTTTACAATAGTAATAGTAAGGTACAGGTTAATACAATAGTAAGGTAATTTAAAATATTATAACCCTAAAAAATAACACTTAACAACACTTAATGTTGAGAGTCTATAGCAAAAACATAATAGGTACCTATTTTGTCGACAAAATATTACGAAGTTAAGTACGTATAAATTTTTACTATAAACAGTTTATTTTCAATTTTAAGTTATGTAAAACGTATGTGGCGATTGCTAAATACGCATTGTGTACCTCACACGCAATTTCGGACATGATTTTATTTCATTCGATCGCAAGATTAAACTTGATTTTTTTGCTAACTTTACTTGTATACTCACTCTTAAGCAAGCTTGAGCGAAAGCTGTTACAAAGTAAATTCTTTAATGGAGAGCATTTTGAGTCTTGCCTACTACAAATTTCATGTACCGACGGCATATTAAGGGTGCTTATTTGCATTTAGATGAATATAATACTGTGAATACTAATGTTATGAATTTAAATCAACTGCGACTTCTTAGACCAGGAAACGGAAAATTTATTACAATAATTTCTATCTACTTTATATAATTTCTATCCTTTACTTATTTTCGTTACGTTATAAATTTTAAACTTTTTTTAAATATCAAACTTTTTGCATTGACATCAATGAACTTTACTTATGTTTTTACTCAAAATAAATGTCTTCTGGAATCGCAAATTAAGCAAATTAAATGTAAGAAGTTTTTCTTAGACATTTTTCTTATTTACATAATATATTTCCATTATAGTCTGTAGTGTTTTAATAAAATTTAACAACAGTCCCAGGCCACGTGTTCTGTGCGCTTCTAAGATGATATTTTATAGCGATCCTTAAGACCAAGTTAGGGTTATGGCTATAATTCAGTTTTATGAAACCCCTTTCAGGTAACAAAGTGTGTATATTCCCAAAGTTCTCACATAACTTACATTACCAACTCAATGACATAGTTCTGGGGCAATAGGCAGGTAAGTACTTTTGGAACATTACGTTAGCTCGACACTCCCGTAGTTTCTATCATTCTTTTGTCTATTGTTTTGCTTTCAACTGAAATTAGGGTACTTAAAAGTAATTTCTTCAAACCTGTAATTTTAAATAACATTCTAACTAACGTTGACTATTGTTAGAGACTTAAAACAAACTGGACAAAAGAAATGTAATTGTTACTTAGATACATTGTGGCTTTACTATTTCTCTTATATTGTTCGTGACTAAATTTTGATTAAAATATTTTTAAATAAAATTAATTAAAAGAAAAAATATAATAACAACTAAATTACTTATTAATCTTGTGAATGTAACGTGAAGGTAAACTGCGTGGAAATGAGCATTGCAACCCATACACTCGTAATTATTATCGACGCATTACGACACACCCAGAATTATAGACACATTTCTAAGACAGCGTAAAATGAATTACCATCATGAAATTTCTTAAAACTACATTATCTACCTGTTTTTAAGCAGTTTTTAAGTAAGCAGAATATACCTAGTTCGTTTATTTAGTACAGAAAGGTAGGTAATGTAATTTTATACCTATCAAGTTCTGTACAGTAGAGGTATGCCATTAGCAATTTTAATACATCCTCTCTCTCCAAAAGGCACTGCAGATACTAGATTAAAGTTTTTCAAGAAAGCTTACATATTTCTACTTGGTTAGTAGTTTTAAAGTGATTGAAAAATTCTTGCCAAAGGTTTACGGCGTCAATAACGCTGTTTACGACGCTCATCGCGGTTGGAAGCACGTGTTAAGGGTTTAATAAAAATTTTGCTATCATTATAATGAATATTGTAACTGATTAATTTTATTCTTATTAGGCATTTGAAAATATTGAGGAAATTATTCTAAGTTTTTTTTTGTAGTAAATATTAGAAAATCAATACTTGTTACTTTTAAAACTTACAAATTTAAATGTAATTGATGCTACACTATTTATTAAAGACCCAAACCCCTCTTGAACTTACAATATTATCTTATTATTCTATTTTTAAAGATGTATGTCGATGGCCAGCGCTTTATTCCAAATGTTACATATTTATAAGTACCACAACTAATGTATTAAAATTTAAATAAAAATTAAAGGTAAATTATAAATGCAATTAAGCGCTTTATAAACATGAACTTTAACTCTCCCTTCCTCTCATACAATAATAATGTACAAAATTTAATGTTAAATGAATTAAATAAAATTTTTAATGTTTAAATAATTAAGAATAGGTATTTACAACGAAAAATCTTGAATATTTTAATGTTACATTATTACAAAGAGGTAAAATTTACACTCAGTGGATTCTGAATTTTCGCTACATTAATATTTTACTTATTCCGAGTAAAAGTTCTTTGGTTCTAACAAAGTAAGACTACGTGATTTTTTAACGTTTCATGAAAAACGATACTAAAAATTCATGGGCCGGTTGACCAATTTCCGAACGATGTAAAAGTTTTACAGAGAGATCGACAATGTTATAGGCCGCAACGAAATTTAGGTAGTCACCATAATTATGTGAAGTGCTTTACCCGTTTACTTTCAAACAAAATGGCGGAAATGTAAATGTTGCTTACTACTTAATTTTTCTACCCAGCGATTGTAAAGCGAATAAGATAAATAATCGATAAAAACGAAATACACTACACAATAACTGTAAAAGTAAATATTAACTTTCGCTTTTTCTACCTTTCGTTATAAGCAACTTTTCTTTCCTTCATTTCAAAATAACTAAGAATATTTATTAATTATATTACATTAATTACAAAAAGGACATCGGTTTAATTTTTCGTAGCACGACATCTAAGCACTCCATCAGAAAATGTTTTCTCAACCAAATCAAACTTGATTCATTTTGCAATGCTTACTGCTAGTACTTATCAACCTTCAGCTCGCTAACAGTCACTCGCTAGTAGTGATACAAGGTCTATAAGGGGATGTAAATGTCGTAAAGCGGTTACGGCGCGGGTGCCGTCGTCGTAAAATGACGCCGCAACTGCGTTGAATTGAACCGAACACGGAATTGATACAGTGCGCACTCTTTGAGACAAGACACAAGTAATATTGCGTAGAGACGTCACTCGATACTGTGCGTGACTGTGACGTCATTTTATATGTAGCAATTTAAAATTGTTGTTACGTCATTTTATACGTACCAATGTTACTTTTGTAAGTAGGTAATGTTAACAACCATAAGCCATAAGCCTGAGAGTTTATAGCAAATAAATTGTTTGGAATCATTATTTTTATCTGCAAAAATGAAAAAAGAGAAACGTGGAAAGAGTACAGGCAGCTGCCCATAAAGTATGTTAAGCGTATAATTTTTTAACAGTGACGCTAATCCTAAACTATGGGATGAGATTAGAAACCTGACCTTTTATTTTTATTTCAAACCCCCCAGATTTCTTCATAGGAGGTAGCATCCTGAAATGAATTAAATATTACTGATACTAAATAGCGCTTCAACACACAGAATAAACACTATCTAATCAATATTTTTTACTGAAGTTGTTGCGGTAAGCCTCATTAATTAGAAGTTCGAAGTTGCTGAGTGAGCTATGGATAGAGCTATGCTCGGTATTTTTGCGCCATAAAATCTGCAATGATAAAATTCGTAGACCAACAAATGACGCCGCTGAAGTGGTAGTGGGTTAGCCACATCGTTTGAAGAACTGACTACCGATGGGAAAGAACCACTGATGACCTATGAAAGAATGGATAGATAAATACACAATCTACCAAAGTCAGACAGATTTAATCTACCATAATTATGTCAAATAGGAGATATATCGAATATTGGAAACAGCTAACAATAACTTAAGATGCGTTTGCCAGTAAATAAGACCGACATTTCTTAACTTTGTTCCGTCATAGCTCGTCCGTGCCCACACATTTCCGGATGTCATACATATTACTGTGCAACCAGGGCTACCACGCCATAGTCGCCATATTTGTACATAACCTTATAAGGTTAAATCATTGTTTCATGATGTATTGTTTTGTGTGCTAAATACAGTTTAAATGGACATGAACGAATACAAATTGACCAAACTCAAAAATATTTAAATAACTTTGTGTCATCTATATGTCTTATGCCTTTATAGGGCCAAATCAGAAAACTGACATTTACCCCCAATAGGTTAAAACCTGGGATTAGCTTGTAATTTTTTCTTTGACAAAATATTATTATTAGATATTTGTTTTTGCTCAACCAATCTAGATTAACATTATGAGAACAATTAGGTATGTGAAATAAATATTGTGTTTTTTTAGGTTCTTATGTTATATTATAACCTTCTGATCTATTTCTAGAATTAAAGAGCTAAAGAAAGACTAACAATGTTTCTGGGTTGTGTTACAACCCTGTTATATTAGAGCATCGAAATGAATTCTATCCCATCCACTATTTTATTCCTCCACGATTAGCATATGAAAGGCGCTTTATGGTGTGTTCAATTTAATAGCTTAATTATTGAATAGATAGATATGATGTAAAACACCGTGTAGGCAGGACTTAAATGAAAATGTTTAGTCATGTTATTTATGATTAGATACAGATACACTATAAATTGTTGATTTTATTAATGGCAAATTTATGGCAGTGGACGATATCCATTTTTTATATTTATTTATGATAGCATAAAATATTATTATCGGTCGTTGACGATGATTTTTATAGTTTCCCGGGCGGCCTATCTATCTGGAAATAAAGTAAAAAATACACAAATATCAAAATATAACAAAAGAAGGGGCAAAATTGTTTTTTTTTTCTTCATTTTAAATCAGTTTTAGTTTCCGTTCCGTTCGCCATCCAGCCAGATAAGACTGTTCCTTAGGTTCTACAACAAAATGTAGTCGTATGAAGAGATATTAGATATACTCGTAGACTTATATATAACACTTATCGCGTGTAAGATATTAGATACGAGTACATAGTTACCATAGCTTCTTACTATATATTACCTAGTTTCTATGTTATTTTTACCAGAAATGTTAGCAGACCACTAAATCAAGACCTGAAAAATCATGCTTGTATGCAGTTCGAAAACTTCATTCATGCTTCATTGATATAGTAGTGATAGGCACGTAGAACTGTATTGTATACATACATAGAGTACGTCCGTAGATATTTCAGTGATAGGTACTCATACAAGTACTTCCCTATTGACACTTTTATGTTTTTACCATTTCAGTTTTTACGATTGAGCGAAACCAAAATACAGCTAATAAAACACGTTTCCTATATTGGAAACCTATAAATGATTAAGTTTTTTTTGTAGTTGCCAAACCAAAACATATTTTTTAAATCAGGACTCTGTTTTAAATCGTAAAGTCGCTGCCTTAAGGTATTTAGTTATAAAACTTAATCAACATCGATCTACAACTCTAATTGAGTCATAATTATCTTTTCGGCATCTTTAAGAGCTGAAGGGTATTATAGATTTAATAATATTATATCACAATTGAACTAGCGCGCTCTAAATCTACCAATCGGAAACACACCCACATCTGAGTTGATTTATTTTTAACAATGTAGCGGGGGCTAGCGATGTCATAGAAGATGATGCAACCATATTTACTAATTGTTTATATTTTTCATTGTTACAGGTATGGCGTTGTATTGTTTGAGAGCGAGTATTTTTTATTGGTATGTAAAAACTACGCTAATAGAATCTATTTGGGTAGCATCGCCACCTACGTAGGTACGTGTATGTATAATAAAGTTTACTACTTTAGTGTTTTTAGATCATGTGAACTAAATTTGTTGACGTTTTAATAAGTTGTTTAGCCTTGTAAAATGTATCTCTATATAATACCTGTTATTTCTTGTATAAGCAACAAAAATTTGCAATACAGCTCACACACTCTTCTCAATATAGACATTAACTATGTACAGTCTAACACTTTTCCATGCGCGCATTTTGAAGCGCTTAAAAAGAGGTACATAGTTTATTCAGAAATAAATTTTTCACGAAGTATCAATAAAAATCATTAAAAATCAATAGTAAAATCGCTCAATACCATTTAGATAAGTAGGTATCAATATAATTACGGTCTGTAAGTATTTTAATCATCTGCAGCGTCAATGAGATTATGCGTAACTGTACTCATGCAAGTATAATTATATTTCGTGTTTCAACCTTTCAACACGTCGACGACGGGTCCGAAATGGGTAAATATAGTAGTACGCATCAGTAGAGAACAACTCAAGCGTAAAATAAATATGGAACATACAAACCAGTTACAGCAATCTCTCTTAAAATTTCTATTATAATAAAGCTGACGCAGTCCCAGGTATATTTGCGAATAATAGGGCTGCCATACCTATATGTGGAATTATTATGATCAACAAAAATAATTTTAATTACGATGACCCGTGTGGTGCAGTGATTACCACGCCAGTCTACCATTGAAGTCTACTTACAGTCTACCACGGCACCCAGGACGGTTTGATCCCCGGCAGAGCAGAAATTTAAATGATTTATTGAGATTTCTGTCCTCGGTCTGTGTGTTTGTGTATTTTCTTTGTGTGTGTCCATGGCACCTACGACACAGAGAATTCCAGTGAGTGTAAAAAAATATTTTTTTTTTTTATAAAAATTACTTTAAAATATGTACATTTACAATATGAATACTGAATTTTTATATAACCTTTGCTATGTTAAGCCCTTTGTTGCGCATATATCTTCACTTAGAGATGTATAGAGTTGAAAATAACTTTCCATGTGATGAAAGTTCTGTCCACACTATCTAAAAGTGTGGTGTGGGCCTTTTCGGTTGATTCAGACGTTCAGTTGCCTATTAAGAGCTCTTTTTTAAGCAAGCAGCGCAATTCTGATTCTTCTGGTTCATTTACCTGGCTTGCTTGCCTGTTTGCTAGGCTTAACTAAGAACATTGTCAATATGTTTCACATACTTTTTGAGAATCTTATGGAGAACATCAGATATGGAAGGCTAACATCAGGCTCTCAGTTCGTCAGATAATTGACTACCTATGTATCTTAATAATAAAATAATGTTTAATGCAAAATTGCCTGCTTTATTATTAAAAGAAATTATAATACAAAATTACATTAACGGTAGAACCCCAAGCCGTGAGACAAATTACATTTTCCATATAAAGAAACAGTCATTAACTTCTTTTGTTCGTGATTTAATACGAATAATGGATTACTAAAAATGGCATAATTACTTAATTCAAGTTTCAATACCCATTACTTTCTCTTTGGAAATTTATTTAAAAGTAGTGCGATCTCCAATCAAACCGAAAAAGAATCGGAGATCATAATAAGAATGTGGTTCAATTCGTTATAAGAAGTTTTGTCAAAATGTAAAAAAAGTCAACGTGTAATATTCATAATATCACGAAAATTATTTTTCGCGTAAATCAGAATGCTCAATTTTATTGTTCGACTGTTGTAGAGATACGTAATTAGAAATATTGCTACGTTAACTAATAAATAGTTTATATTGTGCACAATGTACCTACACAACTAAACGAATGACAACCCTAAAATTGACGCAAAGCACCAGCTAAGCTCGGGCGACGCCAGCGCCACTGTCAACATTGCGGCGACACACGTAAACACGACAGCAAAAGCCCCTGACTAACTTACACTATTTACTAAGCGAAGTTCTTACTTTAACTAAACAAACCTCTTCCAGTTGCGACGGTTACAATAGTTTCCCTACAAATGCGCTTCACAAAATTAACAAAATTATAGCGTTTCGTTTTTAATATTTGGTGTCAACACTGCCACCATCACTTTGTTTCATCGTACCGCAAATTGCTTTATTGCTTTTTTGTAACTTGGTTAAATTAGGAACGCCGGGCTTGAATCAACTTTGCCGCTAAAGTGCAATGGTAGCTTAAAAAACTGTATGTTGGAATACGAATACATAAGGACGAAAATAGGGCAAGATTTCTTAATAGCACAGAATAGGTAATCGAAAGCAGTTACCGCACGTTGCTTCCATTGACGTACCTACATTGACGTCAGAAGCCACACGGCACATTCCTTAAATACACTATAATAGTTTAAGACGTGAGCAGATTGTGGTGAACGATGCTGATAAGTTTAATCTAGTACAGCCTGGCGACTTGTAATCGTGAGTAGGCCGTATAGCAAATATGGTAGAGATCTAGTAGGCAGCAGTCACGTTGAATAGTAATAGTTCCTTAGGTTTTAAGTTAACGATATTTCTATTTTGTATCCATGTAGCTAGTATAAAATAAATCCCGTCTTTTCTATTGAACGTATAAATATTTAGATGATAATTATCCTGAACAATTTAATTTGCAAATGGAAGTAATGAAAAAATTTATTGTTTGCATCCGATATCAAGTTCCAATGTGGATCTAATATAAGATAATCCTTATAAATTGTCGAAAGTTTTCTAAAGAAACTTATCACTTGAACTTACAAGCACCGGTTCCCATAAAGTTCTTCAAAACTTTCTGAAAAAGCATGCGAAGTGCTGAAACCCGCATTAGCCTAACGAGGCGCGTAAAGTGATATGGGAGCATATTACGAGTACGATCTCTTAAGAGGGGGCATAACACTGGCAAAAAATCGAATTTTGTAGAGCAATCGTTTGAAAGAAAACATGGCGGAAATTGTGTGAGACATACATTACGCATAGCATAATATTATGTAAAGTGTGTACTCGTATTGGTATTAAGCACCAAATTGGTACATATTTCTTCAATAGCTTTTAAAATATACCATATTTATATAAAATTGCTAATAGCATCGCTTTGCCGTGAAATAAAGCTGTTTGTTTAAACTTTAACTTGGTAACATGTAATCTATGAAAAGTACCTAAATCGATTAGGACTCGATTAGTAAGGAATTATACATAACCGTGAGTTGTTTTTTTACCAACAAAATATTACTACGATTACGTGTTTTTGACTATTGACATTATTATTCGTAATGATTCTGATTAATTGTTCGTTAATATTAAGTCTTTTCCACAATAATTTTCAAGCTATAGCTAAGTAAAGCGTGTTTTGAAATGCACATTTGCTGAATATCAAAAGGCATGGTCAAAGATATTGCCATATTCTCACGGTAAACTGTTCAACGGCTAATTAAATGGACTTCATTCTAGAGGCCGATACACATTTTATTGACAACGCGTGGGAGGTACGATAGAAATTCTGTTTCTATTACCGTTAAATTGAACTAGGCTACACGGCCACAGTTAGTATAATTTTGCGGTGTTAGTGAATAAAACTATTTTAATCTTCTATTGCTATGGAAACTGATGGATGCATTTTATGAAATTAAATACTATTTAAATAATCAGGAAACATGGAATTGAACTAATTTTAACAGGCTAATTCTATACGTAATTTATTAGTTTTAATTTCATAAAATTGTGAGCAGTTGACAATGAAGTGAAAGTTATGCGCATTTTTAGATATCATGTAACTCATTCTCGGACAAAAGGTTTACTACCTACCGAATAATGTATTTACAAACTTGATTGGAAAGGAGTACAGATAGTTATTTCCGCCAATGTACCGATTGATTTATTTGACTTGAATTAAGGTATTTACTTCACTAATTTCTAAGATTCTATTTCTAAATTTTTAAAAGATTAATTAATTATATAAAAAGAGCTTCTGTTAATCGGTATCTTTGGTGAGAAGCTAAGCTCAATCAATGTTTTAAGTATTACTAATAAAAAAAAACAATTTTGGTTGAAGCACGTGTTTTCAAATGAAGTTCAAAACGATTAAATATTAATTATGAAACTTAAATAAAAAAATCAAATTATGTAACTAAAAGGAACATAAAATTACAAAGCAATTACTTCTGTACTAAGTTAGTTGTATAGTTTCCTGTGCGGTTTCCTTTATGTATGTTAATATTGTGGCAAAATTCTTCATACTATACTAGGTACCTTAATGATAATTATCTTCAGATTCATAGATAATTTTATGAAGGTACAACAGAAAGGTAAATTTATACCCATAAGATTTCTAACTGTAAGCATTAAGCATATTACAGCAGTTTAATTAAAATCCAAGTAACTAAAAGGGATTTTAAATAGTTATTGCTCAGTAGAAACAATACTTAGGCTTCTCGTCGAAAAGCCCTACTAAACTATGATAATGTCAGTCCATTTTGAGATTTTTGAGTCTTCATTTTGGTTATTCTCTCATAATGCTGCATAACAGATCATTTTGCAGTAAATAATAATTATTGAATTAGATTAGAACTGAAGATAACAAGAATATCGTATTACAAATTAGACACAGTAAAAGTATACTTTAAAATGTTTGTTATTTACTGTGATATTTTTTATACTGTACACGTATTATTTATACTTTACGTACATGCGTGAAATTCTGCCTTTTTTTATATAAATCCTATATCGGTCTTAATATAAAAATAATTTATTAGATATACTGTTTGCAGTCCGACGCCATTTTTAATCTATATTGACAGAACTTATCTCAAGTAGAAAGTCATATTGTACACCTCCTCATAATAACATTGGAATGAATTTATGTAGGCACTATTCTTGTTAGCTTTCCCGTGTAAGAACACTTACAATGATGCTTATAGCTTGTTCATTCACAAACTAACTGTTTTATGACAATATACAACAGAAGAGTTGTAAAAAGTTAACGAAGTGTTTGAAAACTTGTTACAAAATTGTGTATGTAGTAAACTTTTGTTGTTTATTGATAAAACCAGTCAGAAACTCGAAAGTCTTTTATTTGATTTTAACACAGTCTTAATTTTAATTTTTGTCAGTAACAGCCAATCACCTTAGACAATTTATTTATATCCATCCGACAATCACTATCAATCGCTTGACAGTAATGAAAAAGGCTAGGTCATAGTGCACCATGCTGGGAAAATGCAAATGGAAATGTTAATAAAGAACTCGCTACTTTATATATTAAATCTTATTACCAGCTTTTCATTAGAAACGTTTGTTTGAAAGTCTTTCGGTTCAAAGTATTTTAACTAATTTACTCGTAGCAGCGCTCATTTGAAACTCCGAACAAATATATGGCGCGAAGCTTCACAGTGATTAGGTTCACAGCGCACTGCAGAATTACAACGGAACTCAAATATACTGGAGTTATAAAGACCATTTAAAGCGAAGGTGTTCTCCACGGTAAATCAGTGTAGCTGCTCGTTTGCAGTTACGGGTTCGCCCACGCGAACTACGAGTGGCGCCAAAGTTGACCACAGTCCGCTCCGCTTGGCGCCGAGATTTATACATCATTAAATCAATAATTAATATCTTTATAATGATGTTTTCATGGAAAACTTACAGTTATACATATATGCACTTTGAAAATGTTTATAACTTATTTATATAGTTGAACATGCAAGGAATTGAAAGCGGTGTATTATAAAATTTATAACAATTCGTTAATCTTGGAGTCGGAGTAACAGTTTGTCATTGCCAGCAAACAACGTATGGCAAACATTAATTTCTGTCACTGTAATTTCCTCCAGTATGGACCTAAGTATCATATTATGATTTTGTTCTACATCAATAACTATAAATTAGTAACTAAAACTATAAGCAAATAAGTAACTGTACACATCTTATATATAACACTCTCGTGTCACGGTGTGCTTGATTGAACTTCTCCGAAACGGCTCGACCGATTCTCATGAAATTTTGTGTGTTTTAAGGGTGGTCCACCCCTTAGTTTTTTATGTTATATGCGGTACGAAGTTCGTAGGTCAGCTGGTATATAATATATTGCATTTATAAACAGTGTTCTAACGATAAAAAATTAAGTTAAACCGAGTAGCGTCCAACATATTATCATATCACTATTATAATTAATCAACTATACATAATATCATTAACACAATTTGATGCCTGACTTCTGAAGTTCTCGTAAAGTTATTCTTGTTTTGCGTACACTATTAATCAGCGCAGCCGGTTTGCTTCGGACGCATCACCCACATGATAGTTATGGCGCCAACCGGCTAAGAACATTCATTTCACATGACACTTTCATGTAATTTACTATATAAAGTAGATCAACAATATTAGTAACGAAATAATGAGGATAACCTTATCAAAGTTAGGATATTGATGGTAATAAATGAGAGAATATCTATATCAGTAAAAGCAGTTTGTGTAAAATCACCTTATCAAACTAAGGACAGTGTGTAACTTGTATATATTTATTGGTATGAATCATTTTATTATTGTAATTTAGTAAATGTTTGTTAAGAAGACTCAGTTGTCACTTCGATCAATAGTACCTACTCGTAATCTGTTTCTAATCAAGTGGAAACTGTAAAATATTGATCTTAATTTAATGATAACGACGAATAACTACATAAAAACGTTTTTGATAAATGAATTCGTGTGAATTATCGTCGTTTTTACTTCACCATTAATCAGCGCAGTCGGCTAGCTTCGGACGTATCACCCACGCTATGCTGGTGGCGCCAACCGGCTAGGAACATTCGTTCCACTTGACGCTTTGATAAATAAATCGCAATATTAATAAGATAACTTATGTGTAAGATACCTTAATCTAAGTTAGATATCATATTAATAGAAAAACTTATTTTTAATACGAGCTTAAGAAAATTATATTATTGGAAAATAACGTCAGTGAGACCTAATTTTATTGGCATTGCGATTATAATAAGTTATATTATGATTCATAGTAGTTCGATATAAAGTGTGCATTGTTATTGGAAATTGTCTAATATTGACTTATAATAAGTTATTTAATACCGTAAATACTTTGAACGACAACATTACAATTTTGATTAGTTAATTTTGAGAAATAGTTATTGTTTTTCATCACTTTAACATCAACATTAATATCATAGCCAGGAACTGACCATTAATACAAATGTATAATCCGAAAGAGATAGTGGTGCCAAGTAGCCGCGATCTATCGCACCATTTGACACTCTGATATAAATTGCAATGTTAATTAGACCTGTAAATTTAACTACTTATCTTATAAGATATCGTAACTTATCAAAGTTATATCGATCGTTAGACAAACAGACTCTGCGCAGTGAATATATTTAGGTACTTAAAACAAATTGTCATTTAGGTAATGGCACCTGAAATAGATACATAGGTATATGTACGAGTATCTGTATTCACGATTATAATACTGATATACTTTACTACTACGAGAACCTTTAAGAGGGCTTACGGAGCATGACCCACTTTAGGCACACATCTCTCAGGTGTTCTATTAATCTTACCGACTATCATATGATTACGTCACGTCCTACATCCTGAACTAATCAACAAGAGACCCGAGTCACATACTTATTTCATCTAGAAAAAGCTGACCTAAAAGACGGCCAAGGCAACTCGAAGTGCTTTTGCACATCACGGCTTACTAATTTTGTTGGAGCCAAAGTTATCTCGAGAAGGCCTTAATTTTAAGATGATATTGGAGCAAAGTGCCTCAGTGCATAGTACCTAATTTCGTTTCGAGCGAATTTTCCTATTAAGCCTTTCTTAGAGCAGCCATTTTATGAAAATCATTTGGCGTCTAAAATATTCCTTGATAGGGATTGTAAAATCAGATTAATCGATAACTAAAAAAAAGTTTACCTAGGCTCTAAAAATAGAATTTTTGGTGTAAATATTTATTGTGCTTTTAAAGTATTTCTTTAGGTAATTTTAAATTTTTTTCATCAATTGTAGTATATATTATAATCGTAACATAATATAAATTATAATCGTATTAATGAATAAAATTCTATATTGCAATACTTTGATATTTATAGTTTTTATTATAATTTTTAACATATTTAAAACCCCTATTTAGCGAGTAGTTGAAATTATGATAATTAAGCCGTACAAATGTTGCATACATCAGTATTATGTTACTCACATTGTTATTTGAATCATTATGAACTTTCATAAAATTTTCATTTCAAATTATTTTAACATTAATGCAGTGCAGTGAAAACGACACCCATTAAACACGATTTTGTAAAAAGAAATAAATATATAAAAATAATTCTAATAATGTACCGTATTCAAATAATCGCTTACTATGCCTCTTACCATACAAGTAGACATACGAATACACATACAATAAAATTATTAAATTTGTATACTAGTATTTCAGTGTTTCGTTGACAACACCTTGAATAAGATTTCCTTCTCGCAACAAAAACCGTGTCCGTAGTAGAAATGGTTTTACCCTAACAATTCCATCACTATACCGACGAAGACCGTTATAAATTGCAAAAAGCGGGTCTCACTTTAAGTAAGCGATTTCTCGAATCGCCTAACAATGCGTCCCCGAGTACAATTCTTGAGTCGCCGCCCGGGGATCTAGCTGATTTCTTCGCTTCAACAGAATTTATACAATTGTATCACATTGGCCCTTTTGATATGGATCAGATGATATTGTTAAACCTATCTTTTATGTTTTTTTATCAAACAGTTTTTCCATTTACGATTATATGTGAATATAAATTCCACTACTTTCTATAATAATATTATCTTTGGAGTTAGTATATTAATATACTTGACGTGTAATGTACGATATCTGTCTTCAGTCTTATGAAGGATATTTCTTATGATTCGATAGGTATTTATGTAAAATTCATTGTAGGTACCTTCGTTGTTGACGTGTTTTTGTAAACTTTCTACATTGAAGGCTGCAACGACACCCTATCTTCCATATTTAATCCCGTATGTCGTCGGATCAGCTACTACATATCCCGTCTAGTGTTGGCGCCTTGCATAAAATTAAACTATAGATGCGCTTAGAAAAAGGAAGAAATACAAGGGTGTACGCTGTGAACATTTATTTTGAAGTTATGTCAGTAAAGTTTTTCGTGTCTAATTCCGAAGATGAATGCAGAGAATCTTTATTATAACAAAATTTGTCTTACTCATATCTATCCTATTCCAGTTTTTGAAATCTAAGGTAAAATGGAAATTCTTTAGCAATATGGTGTGTGTTGGCATCTAGTAATTTTGCTGCAAAAAAACTACTAGGCAACAAACTAACTTTAACCAAATGAATCTCCGCAGTAATGTTTATGTCTACTATTAAAATTATAATTTGCTCATTTTATATTTACCTTCCCTCAAGAGAGTCATTAGCATGTAACCACTTAATACGATCCCAGTATTTGATTGAGCTTACTGGCGTTATTAAAATTACGAGCACAAATTATTTTAATAGTAGGTACCTATTTAATAGCTTATTGGTAGGTTCTTTATACGTATGATCATAATATTATATCTAGCACGAAATGATGCATGAAAAAGTGTACGTTCATTCTAATTGAATTATGAAAATATTCAGGCGGCAATTCAGTAATTACATGACATATGTTATTATGGGTATAATAAACTTTTTCCTCGCAGTGAAAATTTTACAACAATTTTAGCCCAAACTCCATATGTGTTTTAATATTCCATTAAAACTGAACTATTATGGAAAACTTTCAGCAATTCACTATTACCTAGAATGTAATTTATTTCTTTCGGCTGCACCAATTCCCTTGATTGTGAAAAGGTACTTAATGACTTAATACAACGCTGTTCACGGAATTTCACGCCATTTTACTACGACATATTCCACTCAACCATTAGTAGTCAGGAATTTTTTATATCAGCAACTAATTTCTTTTAGTGCTTTTATACTTTTTTGGGTGGTGGGTAGATTATTCCATTGACGTTAAAATTTTTATTTCAACTTTCTAATCACTACTATTGCTTTATTCCTATAGGTATGCCTGCAACCATTTTCATGGCGCCGACTGGGTCTCTCCCCAGAACCGGGGTAGGCCTAGAGAAAAATTATTGCAAAGTAAAAGTTTTGAAGCAAATATATTGATTTATTCAGCACACAATGCTTGAGCTCAAAAAGAAAAATATTTACAATGTGCTTCAGTTTGCATTAAATGAAAGTAAACATTAAGGTAACGTGGCGCATTTACCGTAACAATAAATTGAATAAAAATTGTTAGGGCAGAAAATTTTAATTATACATAAATTTTATAAGGACTGATTTAAAAAATCTCAATAATATCCTATCTCTTTATGCCTTCGTACTGATTCAACTTCGCAACTTAATTAAAACAGTCAGTTTACCTTATCCAAGTATTGCAGCATCAAAATGTTCGAAGTTTCCAAAAGTTATCTCTAAAGTTCAGCAATCTACGTTGTAGGTTGGGCCAATCTCTCTGCAAATGGCTCTCTAAGTAGCCTAAAGCAGTCTCAGGATCACTATAACTCGTGAATGTTGTTATGAAAATCCCTTTCGCTTAATGAGAACTAAGGGGGCTCAGCTATTCGGAGGTTGGGTTTTTAACAGCATTTATGTACTTATAATTAGTATATCAGATGCTATGTTTGTTTATCTAATAAAAGTATACGAGTATAGTGAGCTAATAGTACGTTAAGTAATAGAGAATCGATATCAAAGCCTACTGAAAATTGCATCATGCAAATAAGCAATAATATAGTTAGTAGGTTTTGACCACGACTTTTCTTACGCTTATTTTCGTATTCTCAGTGGGTACAAAACTCTTTCAGAAAACAACCGATTAAAGTGAACCTTGTTATTTTAAAATAAAATTATTGCAATTACAAAATTACCCAAACCGACCACAAAAATCTAAATTTCTCGCTGAAACTTGCGTGTTGGGAATCGAACCCAGGACCGTCCGAATGGTAGACCAGTTTGATAAAATCTACCTTACGAGTACACAGGTCAATTATAGTTAATTTAATTGAACAATTAAATGGCCTAAATAAAATTGTTATACAGAGAAAATCCCTTGTTTCCGATACAAAAACAAATTGGATAAGACAATAAAGGCAACAAACTATTTCGTTCTGTTTTGCAATTCCGTTCTTCATTTCCATTCTGCACCAGCAGTGAAAACGCCCAGAAAGGACATTACAAGCAAATGCTACAAAGTACAAACTTTAAAATGCAATCTTTGCGGAACGCAAGATTAATGGCGGAAACGTTCAAATGTCGGGGTGACAGTGCCAAAAATCCTAGTTCGCTCGTGTGTTACAAAAAGCGTATCTGCAGTGAATTCCCTTCATTACTGGTGGAAATTAGTGAGCGTTAGATCTAGTCACATCGCCAGGCGAGTGGCCGCATTCAAGTCATTATGCGGGCGAAAATTGAATTAATTGTTGAGTTGCTAAATGGAACTATCGTATTGACCGCGGCAGACTAATGCTGAACCATACGGTGTCTTGCAATATTTTTGATGAAAACTTAGATAATATAATTTTTTGAGTTTGGTTATCACTGCAAACTGCTGGGCCTGGTAAATTTGAAAGCTTTTTTTTAAAAAACTGCTTTTCATTAACAAAAACTTCTTTTTGTTGATTTCCATTATATTCGTAACTAGTTGTGCCCTGCGATTTCACCCGCGTTAAGAATTGTGACGTAACGCTTGACAGCCTATAACCTTCCTCAATAATGTAGCTATCAGACACAAAAAGAATTTTTCAGATCCGACTTGTAGTTCCAGAGATTAGCGCGTTCAAACAAACA
>DWQK01000023.1:0-35090 GCA_018231225.1 Noctuana stator
ACGTATTTTTGCTTTATTATAATTTTATCTTCTTTATATTGTTGTTTTCGTGGAAACCGACCCCTTGTCCTTTACAAAGTGGTCCATATATATATATGTATATATATATGCGCTAATTATAATAGAATATATATATGTATATATATATATATGCGCTAACTTTAAAATACGGATATAAATCACCTGTAAACACACAACGATCAACAATACATCTATATGTAATATTATACTATAAATAAATATAAATTTATTTTATTTCAATAATATGAGGAACACGCTACGCCCATGACTTAGACGAGCTGTTGAGATTTTGCAAGTGAATCAGTGTTACTGATAATAACATTTGGACAAGTCTTATACCAGCCAACAAGGCCAACAAACAGCTACTCATATTTCCTATCCCACTTCATACAAGTTTGACTTTATAATGTAGGCGGTTAGACACAGCCTTGCGTGGGTGATAGATGAGATATGGGTATGAAATACGTCACCATATTTTGTTTAACATTAATTTTAAATTAATAAATCAAGTGCTATTTTTATTATTACACCTTTACTGCACAAAAACGCACATACCTTATCGATGTTCGAAAAACAAGAAACGATAACGGTACGATAAAATAAATCTTGTCTTTATTCAAAAACGCATTTAACAAGAAATCATACTATACCGTAAGTTTTGACATTAAACTAAGAGTAAGCCACTATCATAACATTTGAGTGAAGTTGTAATCCGGTGGCGTCCATGTAGTTAACTCTTTATTTTTTATTTCTCTTTATTTAATTTAATTTTTTTATTAAGGACTGAAGTTAACAATATTAATTATAATTCTAACAGTATATTATACTCGTATATTCTCTTCAAAATCGCGTTCGTATCTCACGTACCATCACAATTATACGTGAACAAGATCGGTAATACTATGGTACCACCTTTGAAAACTAATTAGCGCTTGACAACCACACATGCAATGCAAAACAACATTATTTACCTAATACCATACCATATAAGTCTATTGAGTCACATAATATGACGCCAAGAGTACGAGTACGTTAATTAAATTCCTTTTTTTAATAACAATCAGCAGTTTGACAGGGTTAAATGTCAAATGTTAAAAAAAGGATACCAGATGTGAGATTAGTGATTTAACTAGAAAACCGGATTCCTACTTGAATCGTAATAGCAAAATGTCGGTTAATAATATTGCAATCACTTTATTTTAAATCGAAAAATACAAATACAATTAAAATTATGTCAAAAGGATTTAAATGCTAGTTCTCGCCCTTGTTCCCACTTGTTCCTAAGTGTATCTATACTAGCGTTATAAAGAGTAAAGATTTGATTGTTTGTTTGTTTGTATGGAATAAGCTCCAAAACTACTGGACCGATTTGAAAAAATATTTTTCTAGATGACAGCTACCTACATTCATGAGGAAGGTTATAGGCTATCAAGCATTAGGCTACTATTCTTAACGCGGGTGAAACCGCGTGGCACAGCTAGTATAATATATACTTCTTACTCTACTGAACATGTGATGTAATTTACAGATGGCATAAACCATAACAGGTACCTTTGCCTAGTGGGTACCAATACAACTATTTATATACGATGATTTGCTGTCTCGTATATTAAATTAATTATAATCAATAGACGTATGTATTACTCGCATTACATGTAAATATTATGTAGGTGGAAACAATTAACGGAATGAATATTCTTATAAATTATTAAACAACATGTTTACATACTTAAGTTAATGTCGCTCACAAGGAAAATAACAGTTAGGCATTGTTTCTGATAACAATATTTTATATGACTCACATAAATACTATGATTACATAATGCATTTCTAGTAACAAACAAATAATGCAATAGCGGACCGTTGACCATAAGGTGGCCCATTTGCTTGTTTGCTAGGTTTAAATATTTTAAATTATAAAAAAAGAGTCATATAATGTAATTAGCAACATAACCACGTGCGACTTGTGACAGATTTCTTAAGTTCTTACCGTAAATCTGCATAATATTATGCCTCAATCTATAGGGACTGACGATTTCAATGCTATCTATGAATTCCACGAACACTAAAATATAAATGTCCATAGGTTTCTACAGGCGTTAGTTACAAATTACTTGACACAGATTACTTTGAAACAAGAACTGCATTAAAGCACATACGAGTACATCGTAACGGCCAGCATAATATTCTGCAGGTGCAGCGGAATCGACATAATGGTAGCAAGAACTCAACAAAATGCACTTACTTTAGTTCCTAACTGTTATGCGTAGATTATTCTCAGATAAGCATATCGTACACAAAGATGCCATTAAACATGAACATAAAACATATCTTGTATTTGGTATTCTAACCTCTGAGTCCTCTGACAGAATGCTTTATGGGAGTACCGAGAAATTTAACTTGCGTATTTACATAATTTTGTTGCCTTTTAAAACAAGCGGTCAGGCCCTCAGTACCTACTCTGTGGTCAGAACGTTGCTACTAATCGGAATTTGAACTTTGTTTAAATAAAACTTAAAAAGGTTTGCAGATATCCATATATCAGTTATACTAGTGAATATAATGGAGCGATCCAGCTTAACCTCGGCACAGGGGGTCGCCCGATCGTTACAAAGTAGGTAATATCATCGATTACATAATGCACATGCTAAACTTTAATTAAAATATCTCAACTTCAAACAATATTAAATAAAGTATACGCATATTTATAACAATGAATGAATTGGAACTTCCGCCAAGGAATTCCTGACTAACGTTTATTATTCTTTGTTGAGCGTACAAATTAATGTACATAACAAATTCTCTACACAGGTCTATTTAATATAGTTAGTTGCCTTGGCTTTTAATGCAGTAAGCAAACAAGTATCCACTATAACAATAGATTATTAACTCGAGGTCTCTGCCAAAAGTACCCACGTTCATTCACAAATACGACAATTGCGATATAGATGCGCCTGCAGCAAACATGTAGACAATTCTTACATATATGCGCATAAGCTCAATGAGGCAACTAGAATCCTAAAAATCCTATATAAAAGGGTCTCTCTTTCCACACCAAGAACGACAACGAATGACTCGATTCATCAGCATCCAATTACAGTTTTGCAACTGGGCAAGTTCCTCCTCTCGCCCTATTATGTGACATATATTATTATGATGTTGCAATGATAAAATGTAAAACAGATGTAACACAAAACAAGAGCTTATAATAATATCAGTATCGATTTCTAATAGCAACATCAACCCACAAGTAGTTATCGACTCTACCATGACATGTGTGTAAGCGATGATAATTAATTATAATATGTTTATAGCGTCATTTGCACTCCAATCTCAAATTTCTACCTGAGTGACCTTCTACCTGAGTTGGTACGGTGATATTATGACCTATAGACACCTTTCAAATTAAATAAAATACCAATGGGTGCATTGCCGCCTTAGAAGGGTTTACAATTATTATATTATTAATATATGTTATAAAACCAAACAACAAATTAGGTACCTTAATGCCGTCTCAAAAATCCGTACCTAATTGAGCATATTTTTCGTGGAAATTTACAAAAATTAAAATATTACTCTAGCACACTATATAATGGCAGATTGTGAGATAGCAAATCTAAATAAATTTTCCAATTTATCATAATAAGACAAATAAAATAAATCTTCGTACTGAAGCACTGACTGCGGACTATGATATTATTATGGTTTTTCAAGAAAGGCGCTAAAAGCTCTCCTACAAAGCTAGAGCTGCGCAATGGTTACTCCTCTGATGTCATTCAAGTTCATAAAAAATTAAATAACTACTGACGTCACGACTCGTTTGATATAGTGATCGTTAGTCATTCGAAATATCCTAAGTTCGATTCCCAGCGGTGCAGCAATTTAAATAATAACTTTAATTTATGTTTGTGTGGTATAAGTGCGAATTATTATTATTTCATTTTACTGAAAGAAATTTTAGACCTCTAACTTGTCATGTTCAAGGATTATGTATTATAGAAGTGGCTACAACGAAATATTTTGAACTTCACTTTACTCTAATCTGCCTTAATGAAATATTTCGTTATACCTTATTAACGCTGAAGCCAGTCGTTGCGAGAAAAACAATAGAACGACGTAGCAGACCAAATCAAAGGCCGAGTACAAAAAAACAATGCATCTAGTGCCTTGTTCAAAAATTCACCCAAGTGTGCTCGACTTCAAGGCTACCTTTACAAATAACTATTATCAACTATCTCAATGTCACATGCCTAATGCTAATGACTAACACACGCATCTCAGAAATGCAGAACCAGATTCAAATGTTCGTATTATTATGCACATATTAAGTAGTGAGTTACCGATATGATTGAATTAAATACTACAGTGTAGCGTAGGATATCCGCAATCTGTTTGTACTTTTTGCTTAAGTACACAATTTTTTGATTTAATTTTTTAGTAAAGAAAACACTTGTGAAAAAAATTATGATGTAAATAAAATAATTTTTTTTTACTTAACAATGCACTCGTAATAAATATTCGTTATTAAATAAATGAAAACGAAATATCATAGAAATACCCATACATATATCACATAACACAGTTGCAGTGTTATAATATTATACATAAAACTTATTGGATATGTAATTATATTTCTAAATAATTGATAAAATACCACAAGATGGAGTAATGGATGATTTAATTATTTTATAGTTTTTATATAGTGCTTATTCCACCAATATCTACTTAATGTCTGTTAAAAAAATGTTTCACCCAGCTACTAAATATTTCCTATTGCTACATTGTGTTTAAATAATAAAATATTTGTCATTTGCGTTTATAAACGACTATATCTAATGCGTTGCTACATCAACCACTTGATTTATTATATTAACCAACACTTCCAACATTGTTATCGCAATACTAACTCACCGTTTCAAGTATTAATTCTGTAACGTGATTTGATCTAATATAATAAAACGACGTATTGTGAAAAGTGTAACGGCTATAAATACTTTACGGATATTGCGAACTCAACATTTTACTGTCTCTACATTATGTATGCCTAATGAGATAACGTAGTAGGCTTAAATTAAACTACCTAGTGTTTTGTTTTGACGACCCGTGTGTTTTAGTGCTTACCACGCCAGTTCACAGTCGACGGATCCCGGGTTCGATCCCCGGCGGGGCATAAATGTAAATAATGAATTTATATTTTTGTGTTCCTTAAAGCTAGACTTTGGCGCCTACAAGTGAAAGAATGAACACCATACGAGTATGACATGTGATTTGCGTCCGTGCAAAGCTGAGCTATTTCCATAATATAAAGCAGCTCTTTCGCAGTAACATTTTCGTACAGCTTGTCATAGCCATGTTAGTCGCTTGACTTAAAATCGAATGTAAAAGTTCTCTAGTCATATTGCACTAATAAATTGGCCTTCTCTCCAACTTATTTCTCAGGCATGACTAAAGTAGCTGACCAACCTTAACCTCAACCTTACGAGATTGCAATGGTTGTGGACGAACTAAAGAAGTTTTTGTACATCTCAAACTATGAAGGAAAAGTTAATTTTTTTCGTGACTGAGAGTAAATAAAAATAGAAGAATAAGGATGGAAGACCTCGGTAAATATGTATACTGGAAAGATATTTCTGTAAAGAGCATTCTAGATCAAAAGTGTTGTCGTTATTTGTTAAACTAAGTAGTCATAAAATTTTTGAAAATCTCCACTTTTATTTCTCTTTAGGGAACTTTACTATCAAATATGGGTGCATAATGTTTTATTTTTCACCAAACTCACTCGAACATGTGAACATGCATACAAAGAAACGGTATAATTTGTTTGTATTCTAAAGATAACTGCAAGCATGACACGATCACGATATTCATTGTAAAGCTAGCGTTGAAGACTGACGAAATGATATCGACAGGTATTCTCTCGTGAAAGCGACTAGCGTCATCCTTCATGAATCGTCCTGTCGTGTCGTGTGTCCATGGCTGCCTGTTTACGGAGCTTGCCGTCACCAGTAAGTTTCACATTCATCAGATGATTCGAATACTTCTCATTTTCTAAACAAGATATTAGGGTTCGTTCACGTCGAAAGTTGCGTCGCAACTCCTTAAGGTATATCGTGTGAATGGCATGTTAAAACTTAAACGGTCAGTTCCTCGTAATGACGGATAGTAATTGCCGTAACTATAGGAAATGTTGTAGCAAAATCGATTAAACCTATATAAATTGCTTCAACGTCTGCAAGCGTGACGCTAAGATTTATTCTAAAAATAAAAGATTAGTATCTTCTATTTTAATTCTGATAATCATCCTATTATATTTTTCTGTACAAATAAGTTAAAAATCGCTAAGATTCTAACCTTCTAGTTATAAATAATATTTAAGTATACAATAAATACCAACTGGCCAAGTCCACCAACCCGCACCTGTTCAGTGTGGTGGACCATGGTTTAAACCTTTCTCATATTTGAGGACAGACCCATGCCCGGCTATGGGACAGAAATAGATAGATGATGATACAATAAAAACAATAAGATAATAACCAATTAGAAAGCGTTTGTTTCGGCGGTCAGCACATACCGAGGCGTCAAAGTAAGTTGTGCAACAGGATTGTGTAACATCGATATATCAGGCATGTCTACGCATTGAACTTCCGATCGAGCATGTGTGTTTATTTATTGTACTCGCTACACTTACATTTTGTTCTTGATTCGGAAGTTTTGGATCAAACACGTGACTTTTATTCTAAGCGTATTGCAGTAAGCACTATTCGTTATTTCGTTGCGTGTCAGCTAGTTATTAACACCTATGGAGAGTCAAATGATGCTTGTTATTATAATTAGTAAATATAATTTTATATTTTCAGTAGGCAGTATTTCCAATCCAACCACATTAAAGAGGCACCAAGCATCTCGAAGCATCTTAACTTCATTTCAAAAGCACTAAGCTTAGAAAGTTTTCACCAAGTTTAAGTAAAGTTACCTAGTAGGTACCGTAGCATGCTTCATTATAGAGGTTAGTACTTATGTCATAATGTTTGCTTAAGATTCATTAGAACATAATTGTATTTTGTGGTCGCCAATGATGCAACACGAGCAACATACTACAAATGTTTAATGTTATTAGCAATTGAAAACGCAATTATAGCAAATATACTTAGGTACACTTTTATACATATAGAAAGTCAGACGGTTTTAGTGCTTTTCTCGAGGTTCCTTTTTTGACTACGTACTTATTATGCAAATAAGGACTGGTTGTTTTTGTTTACGTTGACACATGATAACAAAAATATATAACTTTTTAATCGAATTTCGAAGTTCTTTCATCTTTTTAAAAACAAATATTATTTTATGAATTAAGATCGAGCGAATGTAGTTATAAGTTTCAATAACGTATTAATTATTTATTTTTTATAATCATATTTTTATTATATAGGCCACTGACACCATGTTGATCTAAAGTTGCAATATTTATTAGTCAATAACGTACCTGTCAGTGAAATATAGGTATTAGCAAATTGGGGCAAAATAGAGTGTTTATTGACCACATATGTACTAGAGACAAAAAATATTTAGTGCAATACGTTCTCGCCAACCGGACATAGTAGTTATGTCTTTTGAATTTCGAGTTGACCCCAAAACGTCGATATCGCACTAACCATTTCAATAGTTTACGTTCACTAAGTGCCTAATACTTTACACTAATTTATACCAATTACTTTATGTGGAAAATTACTAAAACCTCATTGCAAAATTGATTTCTTACAATAGGTACCTTAAAAATAGAACTTAAAATGAATCTTTAGCACTTGGTTGGATTGTATTTTTAAAATAGATTTTTTGTCATACAAATACTACATATACTGCATCAATATCAAAATATAACGTTTTTTCTTTAATTCTGACGAAGAAAATAATTCAAACATGACTTTAAAATGATTCCGAGAATAGTTAACTTTAATTGTTTAGTAATATTTGAAAACGTTCACAGCTTTGCGAGTCACTCTCCACACATCTCTTAACCTAATTATTTTCCGTGATGTTAGTCCAAGGCAAAATATTTCTACATCTATGAGTATTTCCTTAATTAGCGTTACCCTATTTACTTGTGTGAATCATTGTCTAAAGTTATGTAAGCAGTGTTTTTTACTTTGCATGTGCATTACTTTTTGCGATCAACATTCAGTTCCTGATGTTTAAATTAAATCTTGTATTTGTATATGAAAAAAAAATAAAATTTACAGGAATGCGTGTAGAAGGTTTTTTAGTTAATTAATTGTGTGTTCACTGTAAGATAATAAATTCAGATATAATTTCATTTCATGAAAATATATCTGACCCCATTCCTGGTTGTGTGTTGTTTCTACTTGTATGTTATACAAATTATATTCATACAACTTTTTTTAATGTTAATAGTATCTTAACATTTCACTAAAGTCACTGATTTGGTATGTTAAAGTACTTAAGGAATTATTAAAAAAACTTTATTGGTTTTGTATGTATTACTCTAATTACTTGTTTAGTTTTAGGCGAAATCCCAAATACCAAACAAAATGTAAGCCAGTGGCTATTCGAATGTATTGTTATACACATTGTTTTCGCATTCCATGAAACTAAAACGTACCTACTTTAAAAAATGTATTAGAGTCAATTAAACTGTGCGAAGTGTGTTCAAGAAAAAAATATTCAAGACTATGCTAATAACGCTAATTGATCTCTTTAAAAATACTTGTTTAAACCATTATGTTGTTAAGGTGGGTAACCTTGCCGCCTCGCGAGCTGTTACGTCAGTTACGACTAGCTTTCATCGCGTGAGAACCTCGCATTGTAGCGCATCACTTTCCTTGGTTCCCCGGAAGCAGAATGTAGGGAACAATAAGTGTATCAACACCTTATCTTATCTATACAGATCTGTATCTTAGTGGACTATTTCATTTAATTCAATAATTAGCAGTTTTTATGAAAAAGAAGAACGTCGCAATGGGAAATTTTTATTGTTTAAAATCTACGAGTACTTAGTATTGTTACAATGCTTGTTTCAAATATACATATATACAATTGTGTAAAAGAAGTCAAGTCAAGTAGGTAATAAGACGAAATACAAAATGCCATCACACATTTAGTACACCGCTACACCTGAGACGCTAGTTACGGTACCCATAATCCTTATTGCATGACATTGCATATGCATTATCAATAGAGCCAGCAAGTCACAGTTATAATGATGACATTAGTGAACAGCCGGTATATGCACACTGTATGTGAAAATACCTACGTCTATACCGTATCTACATGTCTTTTAACTTCCGTAATAAGATTTGTTATATCCTTTAGTTCAAATAAAACAAAAAGAAAACATAAAAAATTTCTTTTGGATCATTAGCGTTAATACTGAAAATTGTAAAGTATGTTACACGCGAGTTAGAAATTTAAATTAATTATGAATCCTGATTTCTGTTCCCTAGGTTGTCAGTGTAGGTACATGTTATTGTTATGTGTCCATGGCATATGACAATTCTTATATGAGCTGGGCTAGAAACTAGAACCGATTTTTGTTTTATTAATACATTAAAAAACATATATGCATATTCAAACATCAATTTTATAGGAACCCAGACCTTGTTTTTGAATTTGCAATATTCAACGAGACAATGCCAGATGACACGCTACGTTTTGGAATGTTAACAGATAAGGATTTGCGGCTTTACTTACAAGGTTAGAGCAGTTCGCGCAATGCGGACTTACGCGCCCCGGGAACCCACACGGCTCTGTGGGTGGCGCCCACAGTCGCAACGGACATGAGCCAGTCCCTTAACATCAAATAATCTCTGTACTCTGCTACGTAGAGCCTATTTTCAATCTGCATTACACACTGATAAATAACTGCACGCCCACCGCTTACTGTGCGCTGATCTCATATCTTGTCGTTCCCGTCATAATAATTATATTCATTGGTCTCGTATTTTAATTGTAATATCAGTAACGACGCTGTGCGCCGTAAGCCGTGTTTGGACAAAAAACTTTGAAATCTAAATTTAAGCCTACACGGAAGTATTAGTTTTGTTCCATTTTTAAGTTTCGCGAATAGTGATAGTAATCGGCAGTACAATTATTTTAAACTCATTTTATCGTCCTTACCCATATTTATTACAGAATAAATTGACAACATGTAGTGATTACCTTTATAAGATCCTAGGTTCGATTCCCCGCAGGGCAGAAGTTTAAATTATAAATTTAGGTTTCTGATCCCTGTCTGGGTGTTTGTGTAATTGACTTTCTGTGTATTCATGGCACCCACGACACAGGGGATCCTCGTTTCGGGGCCAACGAGTGTGAAAAGTTATTTCATTTATTTAATTACTGTTTCTTTTTACTTTGGTAACAACACACTAGTAGCTATTCTCTAATACGAGTATGCGTATAATCCAGTTACACCAAACCCATTATATTGCTTGCTTCTACCAAGTTGCAGGTCTAAGTCAATTCCATTTTAGGCCATCGTCGCGACGTCCCATGATTCACGGACATTACAATGTAGGTACTAGGTGCTTGTTCGTGACTCAATTATTACCTAAAAAGATAGCTATGGAAGCCGCAGTGTAATAAAACGTACCTACCAAAAAATGATGTGTTTCATGATAAACAGAGTAACTTATTATTGTTGCTTACAGCGTGCATAATTATAACTAGGAAACAAACATTTTCATACACTACAAAAATTCCACAGTACTTTACTGTACTTAGTGACGTAATATTTTTATCACGAACTTTAGCAAAATAGGAACCACGTCAAGTAATGACGAGCACGTAACATTACCTATAGAGTCTCAGGCTGAGGGCTTGAACTGAATATATTTAAATGTGACGAAAGAAAACTACATATTATGTAATTCTCTAGTTCTAATGCACGTTAATTTATATAACAAAAATAAATTTCGATTGGATTCTATAAGTTACAATCACTTATGTAATGTTTAATACTGTACCTGCATTTTATACGTGATATAGATAGTTAATAATATATTCGTATTTTATTATAGTAGATTAAAATTTAATCATAATTCTATGATATCGTGACCGTCATACACAAATAAATAGACTTATATATTACAGATTTTAAACGCAAGTATCTCAATCGCACACGTCTATTATTGATCAAAAATTAATGAAAAAAATGGTACACTAACAACCAAACTTAATTTGCATACTATATGACGAATTTAATTATCTGTGTCTCCGGAAAGTAAGTAATTAGTGACTCGACATTATGATAATAGGTTACCTGTTTATGGTAAGGTTCGCGGCCAAATGGAGACAAGCCAAATACACGTACATTATGCTTATCCTTACTTATCCTCCTACACAAGACACACATTATAGACACGTGGTTAACAAATAAACAACTAGGGGAAATCCGCAAACCATATCAATTACATTATATTAATTACATATTTTATATCCCTAAGGATCACCTCTTGCGCTGAAAGCTCTAGTGTGATCGACTTCTAAACCAAGCAGCAATCATTAATGACTTTTCTTATACGAGTACATCTTGAAAACCTTAAAAAAAACGATGCGGCTAAAATTTAAAAATTTAGCAAAGAGAAAACCGGTCATAGAATCGTTTAAAATAGATTCAAGTGGATAAAAATTTTAGTTCAATGCGTTAATTACTTACTTAACTATGCTCACGTTATAAATTTAATGAAAAAAGAAATACGCACTTCGGTTACGCAATTTACGCATTTTTTCCATTTTTATTAGCCTTTGTTACGTATCTAAGTAAAGAGAAATTTTACTTCTCATTAGCTGTGTGCCACTAATTCGTTCCGTGAGTTCATTTTTGAAAATTCGCCGTGCTCATAATGTTCAGTAGTTTTAATAAACCAATTTATTTGTATTTTTCGACGTGAATAGAAACTTTACGACATTACTTTGTATAAATTTTTTAAAACCATTGGGTTTTTTTAAATAACTTTTTGTATGATTATAATTGGTAACAACTTAGAGACACGTTGTCCATTGAACAATACTAAATAAAACATTACATTACATGCTATTACAATACGAATGGATTGGCATAATTATCAAAGCGTAGCAAGTGTCAATCAGTTTGTTTGTCCGACGTCAAGTGAGTCATGGGTCCATTAATTCAGTGATTACGTAAGATGAAGCCGTAAGAATAGGGATACATATGGCATGGCATAACTTGGATTGGATAGTTGTAAGTTATCCATAGCGGTTCTTGTCTTTATGCCAAATTTTTGTAATGTATAATGTTCAACAATATTTTCGAAAATTTATTATTTGATCACTGCTGGGCACTGGTCTCTCTCCACAACTGGCAAGTTTTGGCACATACTCCATCACGCTACTCTAATGCGGAGTAAACGAGATACGGGTGCGTGGCCAACCATGATACACGCTATGCCAACTTTCTTGCAGAGATGCCTCCGATGGACTATAATATGGATTTCTTTAAAAAGACCACTAAAAAAAATCACCTTCAGACCAGATGATTATTTTACATCGGGTGGCCGATCTGCCAATTTTTACAATTAAAAAAAAAAACAGATTAAAAACTATTAATAAAATATGAAATATCGCGTTGAAGTCTTTTATATCAATTTATTAAACGTTTTGCGCTTTGGGTAAGCAGTAAGGAATCGCTTTCATTGGGTGTAAAATTTTAGACTTACTCCCTCAAATTCCTACACGCGCCACGTGCGTGCATAGGAATAAGCATAGAAATGGTTTAAGGTTGTAAATGCAAGCGAATAAGATTGGTATAAATCTTTGCATATAAAATTCACATTCTACCGTTTGCTTGAGAATATAATTCCGCCGTTTAAATTTGAATGAACATTTCTCTATGTTTTTTATATACACTTTCAGAATGGAATGCAGAAATTTGAATAAAGTAATATAAGAATTAACATAATAATATGCATGTGTATCACGGATAAACTACTTAATATGTTACCCCTTAAACCTATACACTGTTTGTGAAACATTTCGAGCATATCATCTGACCACTTAACAGGAATACGTGATCAATATCGCATATTAAAATGTTATTATTGGAATACCGAATTAACTCACTACTAATACATAATTTATTTTTATACTGTTATGCAGCTTTCACATGCTTTGGGATATTTCCTATCGCTTGTTTTACTATCAACATTATGATTTTTTTCCTTTTATTACAAATGTATTTAAAATTTAAAAAAAAAACATTAACAAAAAATCTAAATAGTAGCAAATAAAACTAGCGTATTAGAACTCTATGTAAACTTAAGTAGTAATAGTTTAAGCCAAGTCTCACTTTCAGTATTTTTCGTCGAATTTTGTCTTTACTTCATTTCTGTGTCGTAATAATACGTAAGCTACGCCTTTGTCTTGCCAAAAGTAAACATTGCAAAATATACAACCTACTGCTAATTATGTAAACTCACAATTGAATAATATAAGGATAGGCAAAGTTTTTCCCATTGAACAGTCACCACATCTAATCTTACATGCATATACTGTATTTCCGCGTAGGTCCTTAGTTACCAGCCCACGTATGTGATCCCGAGGTTGTGCCATCAGCCTCGAAGATCTCTATATATCTATTTTATTATTCTATGAGAACACTAGAAAATATCTGGTCGCAGATCAGTCTCATTTATTCTTCCTTATAGACAACAAAGTTAATGAAAATCGATACATCGTTTAGTTGTTCTTTTATTGAAGTAAACAAGACCTTAATTTAGAAGTTAGTAGTAAAATTTGTATGATCCAATAAGATGTGAATTTTAACAAAGATTTTAAGCTAATGATGATGTGTTTTGTAGTGTAGTATGTTAGGTATACAACTATACACGTTAATAAATGACTAACCTCAGATATATATTTTTTCCTGTAAAGCTCAACACAAAACATCTCTGGAATATCTTGCTCTCCAAAATAATGTATTACATGATTTTTCAGGCACTAGCTGACCGCACTAGCTTTTTTACCGATTTCGTTTATGTTAATTTCCCTCCTGAATACGAGTTCCATGCGTCAAGTTGCTTCACAATGACCTTCGTGGTTTAGTTAGCTCCAACTATTGTTCAATAAATTACTGATTCTGTCTCTAATTCGTACCATACCCATTGTTTCTCACAATCCACTGCCCGATTTAACGGATAGTGAACATTAAATGGATATTGAATTGTAAATTAACACGCAAACTTTTTTATCGTTAGCTACAAGAGCTTACTTTTTACTCTCATGCTCTTAACTTGACATAGTTTAAAATGAAGTCACTTCCTGTATCTGTTAGCTCAGATCTTTAAAGCAGGCAGTCAACAGATTTTAATGCAGTTTTCAGCAATATGTAGAGTGATTCCAGAAGAAGGTTTATAGATTATGTATAATCTACTGATTTTTCGTTAAATTATTTATCACATTTTAATACATCTATTATTTTGTAAAAAAGCTTGTTTCTTGAAAAGACTTTTTAATTTATTACTTTTAAAAATATAGGTTACTAGACATTAAGAAAGACTTTTGGAAATATTTATAACACATAGATATTATAATCATAAGACGTCCGTAGGGTGTACAATAAAGACTAATTAAATAAATAATTAGGTACTTAAATTATAATGAAGTAAAACACCTTGTACTAACTTAAGTATACGACAAAAAAAGTTAATGGCAAGTGCAATGAAAAATTTACATTCTTTGTTTTTGTCGGCGTCAAATTAGGCACAAGCTTCATTATCATTTAGTTAGGTAGTAGAAGTAACTTGTTTTTGCGGGTCCTTGACATCATCAATAATAAACTGTTGTTGCCACAATCCTGACTCCCACGCAAATCTAACCTACGATTAATAGCTAAGAAGTACCTAACACGCAAATCGACTATCACAAGCGTATAATTTACGAGTATTATAATGTTCTAGTACTCAATAGGATGCATATCAATTGTTCTGATCAAAGGAAGAATAGGAAGTGGAATACACTCGTAGTATATTCTCGTAGTACGTGTGTAATGAAAATGAACTTCATAATACACATAACTTACAAAAATGCATTTCATAATACTAAACGTGCTTTTGCAAAATAGATACCGGTTATTAGGGTTTCATTGCTGAACAGTTGAATAATTTTGGCAATCAGTAAGACATTCTCTAAATAAGTTATGATGCTTTGTTAATAGATATATTTATTTTAAGTCATAATAAATGTTATTTTAAATTAAAAATTAAAATTTAATAAATTTACAAATTATATTATATTAAAATATTTTTATAAATTAAATGTAAATTTACTTATCGTAATTTACGTCTAATTTAAAAAAATATTCTACTCCCCGAAAAAAATGTTTTGTTAAGTTATAAAAATTGATATTTTTATATCGTATTTTTGCAGATGTTCGCGTGCGGAGCTTTGGCGGTTTTGGACGGGTACAGCGGCCAACAGGATCCAGACCAGTTTCACATTCAAACGGACGAAGATGATGAGCGCTACTTTCTCTACCAGACGCACAACGGCCAATACAGGAAGGAGAGGAGGCTCAAAGATGGTTCCGTTGTCGGTAAGTTACGAACGTTACTTGTAGCTAATAGGTACGTCGAACGAATACGAAGACCCTTTTTACGTATAGTGTTTTGAGCATGCGAAGTTTGGAAGGTACTTAGTATGTATGTCTGGGTTTAATTCAGAAAGGGACAATCTTAAATGATTACACCTCATTTTTTGTCACCTATATTTTGAGATTGGATAACATAATTTATTGGATTGATCGTGAGTTAGGAGGTGTGGACCAAACATCACTCTGGATACGCGTTTACTAAGAGTTGTAGGTACTTTATGCACTTTATTTTATATTTATTTTAGGCACAACTGGCTGGGTTGGAGCAGATGGTTACTTAAGGTTACAAGACTATATAGCAGATGACCAAGGCTACAGAATATACAAATCGAAGACTGTTTACGTTGGCGAAAATCGACCGATAGGAGTAAGTATATTAAAATTATACGTTAAAGATTTTTATTTTTTCGAAACCAACGCTATAAATATTTATTCCAAAATAAATCTTCTTTTCAGGAGTCGCTGAATATAGCAAAAACAGCCCCAACAGATTCTGGTTTTGGCATCACTCCAGCACCAGCGCCCAACCCAGGCCGTGGAACTCCAAGAGTGAGCACTACCACGAAGGCGCCACAAACGCCGCGACCAGCTACGACGTTTGAACCACCTCGATCCTTCGCTGATTCTTCAAACACACCGAATCCCTATCCTAACCCAACTTCTACACCATATGTTGAAGTGTCTCCAAACTCCATCGACTCGTCATCTACGTTCAACTTTAAACCCACCGTTCCCCCAATCACAGCAGATGAAGCCACTCCCTCACCTAATCCTTACGATTATGATTTATCTAATACTAACTCTATCGACAATAGTGGCTACTACGCCAGTGACAGCAGACGTTATGATGTCTACAATCCGAACTCATACAGACACGCTGATGATTGGACAAGACGACAGCAGTCAGGACTACGACTGGGCGATGGATACACGCCTCAGTTCCCTGGTTACGATGGTGTAGCATTTAGAAGAAATGGTTTCCGATATTACCTTCCAAAGCAATATCATGAAGAAGAAACCAACGCAGATGAAAGAACTGGTAGCTTCGGCTATGTCGACCCTTTTGGTATTCGTCGAGTCATTTACTATAACACTGCCCCTGGACATGGATTCCAGATTCGCAAAAACAATAGATACGTCGGACATGACGCAACTCCTTACGATCCCAGACCAATTAATTGATAGTTTGTTTTATAACGTTATGTGACGCAGTTACCTTTTGTTTATCAGTATTGCTAGATAATTCGAACTGACCTAATATAATTGGGGAAGACAAAACGATTGATCTTCGAACGAAACTTAGCCATAATGCTCTAGCAATTACGTTTAGTCAAATTTAGTTCATAAAACACTAATTGACGCTTAAATTATAACTTATTTAAGTATGTACATAACAATATTATGTATCTTTGAAATATTTATTATATGCATGCATGGTTGTATCTAATAATACCAGTGCCATTTACTGTTTACTTTAAATTTGAATTTAGTACCAGAGAAAATTTTAAATAAGGTCAATCAGGTTCTAAAGGCGTTCACTGTTTAAAAATACAACAATAGGCGTATTGAACTCTGTTAATTCTATTATACTGAGTCAATGAACTATTTCATTGCAAATTACTTTGTGTAGGCGCTAAAGTAGCATTCTTTCTTTTATTAGCAGTTCATTGTATATATATAACTAGTTTATATTAGAATACCGTTGCAATGTTTTTATAAAAAATCTACTGAAGAATGTTCACAAATGTAGGTATATCACACAAATGTGTGTATAATATATGTACCATGTTATTTGTTATGATATTTTATAAAAGAAGTAATATTTTAGAATAGTCTAGATTTAACTCATGTGTACTAAAGCTTTACTTATGTTCACCTTATTTTAATGTATGTTAAAGATCTACATTATGTAGACTTGGTGTATGTTTCATAATAATGGTTACTGCGAATAATTTGCCATTAATGTCGATACACAATTCCAGGAGTTCAATTCTCGCCTCGTAGATAAAATGTCGCATTTGATATAAACCTTGTAATAACTTTAAAGCTTTTAAAGTCTGTTTCTCCAGGTCCTGTTAAAGTTTCTGATAGTTATCTTATCTGACAGATAAAAATATGTAACAGATAAAGATAGCTAATATTTTTCTTGCAGTTTCCCCAACTTAAAACAACTTAAAATAAGTTATAAGTATACCTATTTATTATATAAATTATTTACCAGACACTTGCATTTTCTAATAAGTTACCCGCGATTAAATCTACTCGACACATCCATCCAAAAGCTGTGAAACAAAGAGTTACAATTTATCTGACAGAAGTCTGAAGCTCGTAAAAAAATATCAAGTATTTTATCAGGAATCGATGAAACTGACCCTAAGTCTCTAGTATCTTGGTACCATAATAAAGTATTTGGCCTATTAATAGAATAGTACAAAGGGACATATGACACAATTTAGTTCTCAAATTACTTTTTTAATGTTGATTCCACATGAATTTTTTTAACATGACGTGACTGTGAACATGTCTACGACGCGAGAGTGCCCCCGGGTATTTCCGCCAAAAAATTACACCAAAGGACTGACTTGATAAAAACTTCCGAATAATTTATTTTGCTGAAATGCCCACTCACCAGGAGTGATTATGTATCGCAATGACAACTTGTTGCAGTGACTGAGTTTACGGGAGACTACTTATATTTAAATAATGTTATCACATAAAAGTATAAAAAAGAATATATCATCTTTTTAGCATGTTAAAGATATAGATCGTATTATATTTTTGTTAAAATTATTGTGTAAAAATTCACGCTTAAAAACTTACATGTTCTAATTTAACTAATATTAGGTACCTACGTCATAAATTTTATTTATGTACATTTAAATAAATAGATGTAAATAATTTAAAAAAAGAATTTTTATTGCTAGCCTTTTATATCTTGTTCTAATTTATATTATAAATATTAAACATTATTTAGTCACTGCGGGTGCATAGAGTTTAGTGACAATAGTTAATTAGGATTGCAACTTGAAGTTGCAGGAATGCAACATTTCGTGTTAAGTTACCTACTTAATTAATAATCATTTACTCTGTATTTCCTACTAAAAACTTAAACAAAAATGCCACAAAACCTTTTCTAGGTTCCCTCCGCCATCTTTTCCCACTCTATCGCTGTGGATGGATTTTAAAAATAGCAAATTTTAATACATTTTGTAATTATGTTTTCCATATTTGATTTAATCCTCCGTTCTTCTTTAAGTTACCCTCCAAACATTTCTTGAATACAAAATGTAGGACAACTAGCAACAACTTTACTATTTTGAAGTGAGGTAAGGTTATCCAGGTAAGATCATAATTAAAACACAAGAAAATATTATTAATTTACTATATTCATGATTGTTTACATACAATACATGTTATTACGAACGCTGAGATATTTCCACCGTCTCAAATTATAAATCACCCAAAAAAGGGAATACATTTAGGAGTAAACCTATATGATTCAATATCACCAGTAGAGCCTCGACTTCCAATTTTTGATCTTCTCCAGAATCCTTTCGTACTTTATTTTCTTTGTTTGATATTACAGGCAAAAAATCGTTATAAGTAAATAGGTACAAAGGTGGCAGCTGAGGAGCAGGTGGTATTACACCAGGAAATCCGTTGTCATTTGAAGTTTCAAAAGTAAACATTGAAGGACTAAAATTTGTATCTTTATCCACCTTTCTATGCTCTATAATTACTACATCTTTCGATGCTTTCGGAGTAGGAAGGGCTAAAGCTGTGACAACTAAACAAAGCAGGCTCAGGAATATCATCTACAAAGTAAAAAAAAGTTATCCATTAATTTCTATAGTACTAATGCAATATTTTCTATTATATTTTGCTTGTAAAAGATGCGATATATAATAATAATATTTTATAATACCTTTAGAGTTCTGAACGCGATTAACAATAACCGATTCTTCAAGACGTTCTGAATTATATATCCCGCGTAGATATGGTATTATCATAATACGTTAAGCAATAAAATTTAAATTAATACCTAATCGTACCTATTCATTATATGTTGCAGTCTTTTAACCGCTTCAAAACATAAAGGTGAAACAAGACGAGATGAAGAGAATAAATATTAAATACATCTCACTTCAAGAATTTTAGGTTAATGTGTCGATAAATTAGCAACAACAATAATGATTTTTTTATTTGTTAGTTTTTTTTAAGTAGATGTTAATTGGACATCTCATTTATATACGAGTAGCTACTAATTAGAACAGATGCATACCATCATAAAAAATATATAAAATTTCATTGCAGTAGCGAGGGTGGTAGTAGGCTGAGGGTCGCACAATTCACCTTTACGGCAACCATCTTTACGTGCCTACACTATACTACTATATACTATATTATTATCATACAGAGTGTAATCGATTTGTAAATTCTGATCTGTTCATTAAATCCGATCCATCTACTATGGAAACGTGTGTGAGTATAAAAGAAAACTGTTACTTGGTGTTGTACTTCCATCACTTAATGACCATGACCATGACAATGTCAATTAAAAAGTTAAGTACTAACGAGACCAAGTCAAATAGTTCTAGAAAATTTAAAATAAAAATTGTAAAGTTGTGCTACTTTTACGATCAAAAAGTGTCTTGAATTATGACGAAAAGCATTGTTCTTTGGTAAAAGTGCCAAAAATTATCAAATTGTTCAAGTACCAAGTACTATCAAGTGCCATTAAACTTTTTCAAGAATACATCACAAATAAGTACTTGTTAATAACTTATTGCTCTAATTAGGTATAAACGATCTGAAACAAAACCAATATTATCGGGAATTTATTTTGCAATAACTCCAGAAATACCGGTTTGACCCATTTCTGCCTTATCTATATAAAGCCATTACCAACACTATTCATAATCAAAAATTGCAACTGAAGAGCAACAATATGGTAAGTGAATAAAATTAATCTTTTTATTAAAGTTACTCAATTATTAATACCATGTAGGTAATATGTGAAAGAGTAGGGTTTTTATTTATTTTTGTTTCAATAATTTAATTGTTATATTTTCTTTCCAGTCAGCAAGATACATATACATTGGTTTTACCTGTTTCATAGTAACGATAATACATACAGGAAGCTGTTTAGAAGAAGAAAAGGAAATTTTTTTACCCGCTGACATTATACTAACTGATAATAAACCACTGAAGAGAATTGAAGTCAGAAATCGTTCTAATGCAACTTCAACTTTTCCAGAAATTCCTACCGTAATTCAACAGGGAAATAATCTGTATATCAAACCAAAGTTTATTTTTGGATCTCCATTCACTTCTTACAAACATGGCAATAGACCTGATGGTTGCTGCGATAATATTTCCGTCACATCGAAGGTCGTTAACGAAGAAACAAATATAGTGATTGGAAAACCTAATATTCCACAAATATCTTCAGTTGGAACACCACCTGCAATATTGCAACCACCAATAGGAGGCAATATTATTATAAATCCTATAAGATTTCCTGTACCACAGATACCTAATTCATGTGGGCCCTTACGTTCACCGATTGCTGATGAAGAAATCGTCATTCCAATGCCATGTCCAACATTTGTAATTCCTGTACTTCCAGATTTTTCACAACCACCAAGGTACCCAATATTTTTGGAAAAACCTGTACGTCCGGTAGTAATACCTAAACCTCCCGAATTGCCGCCTATTATTTTACCCCAGTTACCGATTGAAGTGGTAATTCAAAATCCAATATTTACCAAACCTCCCGACCGTGTGCCAATTATTGTTCCCCCTCTATGTCCACCAATGGTACAATGCATTACACCGGAAAGAGATCTTCCTTCTTTGACTGATATTGTCACGGTTCTCTTTAAAAAACTTAAGAATCTTATTAATATCCCAAACAAAATAGAATTATCTAAACTTTTTGCCGAAGAGGAAAAAGTTGCGATACCCGATCTTCCCCTAGCTTTTCCTACCCTATGCGCACAAAATATAATAGCTGAACGTGTTATTCCAAATATAATCAAAAATGATAACGTGAAAATAATAATGAGTCCATTCATCCAGTCCCAGTTTACTTCAGATTTTTATCGGAAGTAGCTTAATAAAATTAACAACGTAACGTATTAATAACCATAAAATAAAACATAGCATCGTAATATATTAAGTTGTTTTATTTACCTACGTTAAAATCATGTACCTATTCGTTTGAGTCTGTAATTACAGAAACGAAAATACTAAGATATTACAAGGATCTGGCAGTTAATGAAAGCAAGATTGGTTTATCTGGCTTATTAATTAACAGCGTTCTAACACCAAGATCTTCACCCATCCATTTGATATGAAACTCACGTAAAAGCTGAAAATAATAATAACACGTGATTATTTTTATGAACCATAATTTGACATACATTCTTAAATAGTTCAATCAAATAATTGTTATTGTTTATCAAAAAATACTTACTTATTATATAGCTATAATACACTACCTACATATTGTTTACATCTGACCACTAACATCTAATATTTAGGTCCTGTCTGAGATCTTTCATAAAAACTTGAATAAAAGATTTAAACGGTCATCTAATTATGAAAAGGATAGTGTTGCCTCCTCGATAACACAAAATGATGTCACCAGTATTACGTACACAGTAGCACATTCTATCCTAACAAGTAACATTCTTACCCGAATTAAAGTTATGCACATATTTTGTTCTGCTAATCTTCTAGCAATACATGATCGCGGGCCGAATCCAAAAGGCAAACTTAGAAATGGATGTATGTTCTCAAATTCTGGTGATCCACGAATCCAACGCTCTGGCTTAAAACGTAATGGCTCACTGACATATTGTGGAATCCGAGATGCTACCATATTTTGTGTCACGATTACTGTCTGAAAATAATTTAACTAATTAATATAGGTAGGTATTTTTGCCATTATTTACTTATTTGCGTCAAACAGCTAATGAACTTACTCCTTTTGGAACCGAATATCCTTTTAACACAATATCTTTTTGTAAAACACGGCCAATACCCACAGAAACTGGGTTGATTCGAAGACTTTCTTTAACGCAGCTCTTTACATAAACAGCTTTTGATAAAACTTCAACGGTGATGTCAGCATTTTTTAAAGGAAGTAGATTTATAATTTCATCAAAAACCTTTTTCTGACATTCTGGATTACGTGCCAGGTGATAAAGAGCAAAACTTGTTGCGTAAGCAGTCTGCAAATGTTTAAGCATTACGAATAGAAATTATTATTGGTTAAGTTGAACTAAACAAGCAGAAAGTAGGTACGTAGGGAAGTATGTATGAATTACTATGAATATCATAAGTATTCAAAGCAAAAAAATTTGATTCTGATTAATCGAAAGAATACACTAACAGTATCAATAGCTGCCATTAGGACGTCAACCATCATTCCCCTAATATCTTTCAAGTCTAGATTGGGCTGTTGCAGAAAAGAACTCAGAAGAGATTTATCGTTCTCATTCTGATTAGTTTCGAAAAAGGTACACTTCTTTAGCAAAATTTCATCGGATACTCTGTAAGACATAAAAATTATACAAATGAGGATAAGAAAGAATATTGGACAATATCTATTGAGCAACATATTTTATTGCTGAGAAATATAAAATTATAAAGTGTCTATAAATATAGACGATATTTTAAATTGTAATACTATGTCACTAGTTTTAAATAAGTATTTTAATATCATTAAAACAACGATAACTTCGATATACTTTTCCAAATATTCCTGAGAAGATATGAGCATCTTATACAAGGGTGTTTTAAAAAACCTCCACAGAACCCCCTTATCTAGCTTCATGATACCACTGTTAGAACCGAATGCTGCGGCAATAATTTTGCTGCTTCTTGATTCGGCACTTTGTTCCTTGTCAGTGAAGCTCTGGAAACGCTCATTAAAAGCTATTAGCCCAATAACTGAAATAATTTTACATTGAGAGTTAAAGATTATGCTGTCACCATGAAGATATTTTATATTGCTGTTAAGATACAAAACTGCTTCTATATCTATGCGTAAGAAATATTCATCTCACCTTCTAAATTTAATCTATTCAGATATGGTAAGAAATCTACATTAAATGACACCTGACTTTCTTTTATCCATTGAACAAAGTCTTTTACAACGATATCAGTACTTTCTACATATTTCTTAGCATTTTGCGGACCTGTAAAGTTCTTTTGAAATGTACTACGCAGTTTCCACCACTCAGGTCCATTTCTGAAATATTACAAAAGTTTAATTACGACTTACATACCTATGAATGAAAAGTATAGAAACTAGATAAATGTATGTATACAAAAATTTACGTGGAAAGCAAGCCGCCCGTGTTATAAACATCCGGTTTGCTTAGACGATAATGTAGCATGGCGACATGACTTCGCCTAGACGGATAGCGATCATTTTGTCGTAAGATAATTTCTATCAGTTCAGGTTCATATACGTGGAGTAACTTTACTAAAGGTATTTCTTTTACAAGCCCACCATAACGTCGCCAATTGAGCCAAGCATTTTTGTCCAAAGTTTCAGCGTTGTAGTCACCTAGAAATATACTTATAATGGGTTATGGGACATAAGTAAAGAAGTTTGCAATTTGCACCTTGGTAGATATTGACTCTATATTTTTGTAATCACTAAAAAGCACCGCATAAATTTAGTACCTAGTAGATAATAATGATACGGTCTTGGCACTAAATGCGAAAGTAACTGTCTGTCTGTGACGTCAACACGGCCAAACAGCTGAACTGATTGTGATGAAGTTTCATATAACCATATAGCTTATAGCCCTTTTTGAGAAATGGCATGTAAACTGGTAAATAAATAATGTAGATACAAAAAATTAACGGCGGAAATAAAAAAAACTTACCAACAATATGCCAATATTTATACAATGTTCCGATAACAGGATAGCACTTTGGTCCGGGAATTTCATTGAAATTCAACGGTGCTATGCATTTAGGGCTATTTATAGTGGAACTCTTTACTGCACTAGCTATGAAATTCACATTCTGTTTAAGAACGCTTACTTGCATTCTTGATTTACCTAATTTTAACATAATATTTTAAGAGAGCAATAAAAATGAAATACTTGTATGATGCGTGTGAACAGTAACGTAACACTGAGCTTCGTATTACAAGAAAAACAAGGTACCCAGTCTCCTAGTGTGAGAATGAAATGAGATGCACATAAACAAAACATGAAAAAATGTTTGACTTCGGGCGACTTTATACCTGCGTATGATCCATAGGTACATAATTTTAAACACCGTTTTAAGTCAAAAAAACAAAAAACAAGAGAAGATAAAATAGGGTATTAATTACTTTATATTTTCGTTACGCTTCATTATACAATCATTATATACCTTATGTAACATACGGATCCTCGACTTTAGGCGCCAATGCGCCAGTGAGACCGGAAGCAAAAAAACCAGCGGGAAAAGAAAAATTATCAGTTTTTGTGGCCATGTGTTGGTTAGGTTAATCAAATATTTTATATACACCTTTACGCTATAATAACTACTTTGACATACTTTTTGTCACACAATAGCCATTGTAACATTATAGGTAATCTATATCTATACCTACTTATAACAAATCTGTATAAAGGTCAATTCTGTAGGTAGGTACACGAAATATATTTCCAAAATAACTATCAGGGGGTGATTAGGGATCGATACTAATGCCAAAAATGTAATCATTAAAATTTTTGCCTGTCTGTTTAACCATTACAGAAACAACAAAAACTACTCGACGGATTTAAACGAAACTTGGTACAATTATTTTTCATACTACTGAGCTGGTTATAGTATACTTTCATCACGTTACAATCAATAGGAGCAGAGTAGTGAAGGGAAATATTGAAAAAAACATTTAAAGCGGGTGAAACCACGGAGCACAGCTAGTACAAAATAAAGTAGGTACATAATTTTTCCCTATAATACACATTTCCTTTTATAGGGGTGAAGGGTGAAGTTATAATTCTATATGAATGTCCAGCTAAAGGTAAAACAAAGTCATAATTTTAAAAATTTATTTCATACAAACAAACCATTATAACAATACAAAAATATGAAGTAATTTATTACAATAAATTAGTTATTTATAATTGGTAGATATTTACATGTATGTATTGAAGTAGGTTCTTAATACTATATTTAACAAACGAATAAATTAAATTTTTAATCTTATTTTAATAAGTTTTGTTGGTATGTTTGATTTTGCTACCTCACTAATAAGACTATCACCAAGAGGACTAGTTGCTTTTATATCTAAATTACTTAAATCATTAACTATATCAAGTCCTCTATTCCATTTCTCTAAGCCATTCCAAGCTATCATCACTCCATTATCAGTACACAGCTTGGGCGATGGTCTGTATATTTTATAATCAAATTCATTGCATAACATTGACAATGTATTAAATATGTAATTATTGCAGGCTACTCCGCCAGACACAACAAGTTGCTTATTACCTTCTGGAATTAAATTGTTTTGTCTGCAAAACTCTATTGCTCTTTGTGTTCTATGCACTAAATGTCTAGAGACAGCCATTAGTAAAGCTGCACACAAATCATTTACTTCTGGGATTGCTTTATCAGCTGTTATGTTATGTTCTTTCTCTCTTTTAAAAAGATGGTACAAAGCTGATGATTGTATGCCAGTGAAACTAAAATTACAGTCTCTGTAATCTGTTAAGGGTAACGGTAGCTGAAACATGTGGGGATTTGTAGCCTGTGATGCAGCAATTTCAATAGCTTCACCTCCACACTTTTTGGAATATTCTGGTAAATTCCGTAACTTCAACCTCCTTGCAACTTTATCAAAGACTTCACCTGGAGCACTGTCTTTACTTTCGCCTAATAGGAGAAATTTATTTACATCTTGAACTACACCGAGCAGACAATGTCCCCCAGAAATAAGTAGAGTCAAATATGGGAACGATATTTGATGCTGCATTCTAACCACCAAAGCATGAGCTTCCATATGATGAATAGGAATAATTGGTTTGTTATGTTCCCTGGCTAGGTGTTTTGCATATTTCATGCCAATGGCTAAACTTAGTGGAAGACCTGGTTCTAATGTAACAGCTATTGCAGAAATGTCTTCCATAGATAACTTAGCATCTTTCAAGGTCTCTTTAACCGTTGGTTCGATGTATTTTCTGTGCAAGTCTTGAGCAACATCAGGAATAATACCTCCGTTTCTAAGATGCATCAAATTTTGGGACCTTAGCCTTTCGCCAAGTAATACGCCCATATTATTTATAATAGCGCAGCCTGTATCATCGCAAGATGTTTCTATGCCGAGAATATTAAAAGATTGAAGGCTCCTTCTGCATTCATTCAAGTGCTTCATAAAAACTACATTTTTATGGCTTTGTGTAAAAAATTCTCTGAACAAATTTATCATAATAGCAAATGAAATAATCACTGCATAATATAATTAGTATAATTATATTATGTAATCTTATAAGGAATTAGTTTCATGTTTTATTTTAATTTACATAATAAATTATATATAACATTTATAACCTTTAAATAATTGGTGATAGCCTAATTAACGTGACCTGACTGACACTGACAAAGCGTCAATGACTATGTTCACTATGTCATCAGTCACTACTGTGTGCACAGACTACATAGAATGTACTACCTCCTGTGACATGACATGAAAAATTACATGTTACCAAAACCAAACATTGACAATCAATCAGTAGATACGCAGCGTACACTTAGCTAGACATAGAGATAGCTGTTAAATGATTATATATTTCAATATAATAAAACACAGTTTGTCAAAACATGGTCTTTTATTCCCTGAAGTCTCACATCACTAATGACAGTTTCTACGTATCAAAATAGCTAGTTTAGCTCCAGGCTTTCACAGCCTTAATTTTAACCAATTTAATAATTTACCATAATTACAAACGAAATATAGTTCGTAACTTTCACAAATAAAATACAACACCACAGATTATCACAATCGTATTAATTTTTTTTTCAAATAATATCTGAGTCAAAATAACGACATGACAGTAACGATGTTAAGAGGCAAATCAAAATTTCCTTATACGCAAACAGAGACCAAAAATGTCTGTTTTTATCTTGCTCAGAAATATAGATTTGATACGACGCCTTCTCGCTCGCTTTAGATAATTATTGTTTTTTTTAAGAAGTCTCTTTAAATTAGTCTATGCTAGTAGGTATACCTACGCTTGGCTTGGTAAGGGATACTCATAGATAAATATCTACCTAACCTACGCCTGACAAATAACAATTATAAAAGAAGCAGTAGCAGCAGTACTACCAACCTAGCACGATGAATGAGACAAGTGAAACCACAGAATTTAGTGCTAAGTAGTCTGTGCACAGAACACAACTCCTTCGGAGGAGTCTGTGCAATAGTAAGAATTTGACAAACGAAACGGTGTTGCTTGCTTGCCGTGAATGCCGTATTATTATAATTTAATTTATATACCCAGTATAGTTCAGTATATCCACTCTGGGTAGTTACTGTAGCTAGCTAGCTACTAGCTTGCTGAAGTTGCTGTTTACTGTGTTGTTACTACTTGTTCCTTGTTTTCTGGTGGTTTGCAAAGCTTGCAAATACGAGACGAATTAGACGATTATTAATTAAATCTACTTTGGCGGCTTGCTCGTTTAACAACTTATTAAATAGTGATCTGTGTGATTAAATTGATCTGTACTTCCCATCCTATCTGTGTTCCAGTTTAACTTTCTACCAATTCGATCAAGTAATAGAATAGAAAGATTATTTTGCTCAGTTTCTTCTTACGGCTCTTACCATACTATATATTTGATTGAAATAAATCATTGCTCGTTCCATTGGCTTGTTCTATATTATCGAGTTTATAAATTCATAGTATAAATAGCGTCAAACAGTTGCCAAATAATGTGCAACGTAACCTTAAAGCGTGCTAATTAAAATTCAACTCTACAAGTGAGTGTTTGGAATTTTGGATCTCATAATGGAAATTTTAGAAAAAATATATCTAAATGTTAAACAACAAATTTGTACCCTGCCGGTGTCGGTACCGAAAACTGTCGAATATGTAAATAACTCTGTTAGCAAAGTAAAATTACCGCCGTTTACGCGGGACAATGTGTTATATTATTATTTACCCATGCAAGGCCTTGTTAGTTACACAACTTTGTCTGTAAGTGTGATGAACCCACATCTTATGTTAAGGTAAATAAGTTTGTATTTTCTGATTTAAATATTATTGCTTCTATAATGCATTATTTGTTGATAAGTTATGCTGTTAATAAAATTAGTTTCTGTAAAGTAGTAGGTACCTATATGAATTAAAATGTATGTGTATATAATATGCATTGACTTTTAGTTACTAGCAAAATTTAATTGAAACTATGGACAAATGCTTTTCTGGTAGTTCTTAAATATTTTATTTTGTTATTTCAGATTGTTTCCCAAACGAGATATAACTGATGTCTTATTCCTATCTGCTGGAGGAGGAGCTGGGTTGTGGTTATGGGCACGCCCTCACATTGCAGCAGCTGCTCCTGCTAGACGATTTTCCTGGGCCTTCCTTGGTGGCTGCCTTTGGCCTTTGGGATCAATTTTCATGTGGGCGATACTCAGAAGCTCTGTTGGCCAACGGCCAGTCATTGGTACAATATTGGGTGTATCAACAGGAGCTATGTTGACAAATATTGCTTTGGACTACTTCAGTTACATTGAGCTAATGTTTTGTGGAGAAGTCCGTGTTCCTGAAGACACCTACAGTCCAAACAGTGATGATGAAAGATATGACATTGATATTTAAAAAAATTACCAACAAGGTTAACTGATTTTACCAGTATTGTATAATTTATATTATATAGTCACCATGTTCAACATTTCAACAAAATACTTCATTTATTTTTATATAAGCACAATTTTATTATTCAAAGTATATAGGGTAGTAGGTATTAGAAAATTTTTAAGCTTTATTTATTTGCAACTTTGTTTCACTGATTTACTTGTATAATAATATCTAGTCTTTAATATATTAAATACTTATAAAACAACTAAGTTAAATTTAATTTTCAACATCCTCCAAAATTAGAGTTTCTAATAATAAACAATTAATGATCAAATTCAGATGTAAATACAATACAGAACCTAACATAATGGTACACAAATCAGACAAAATAACTTGAACTTATAATGCTTACAGAGGTAGATTTATATATCGTAATAACAACATAATTAGCTGCATGTATATCAATTACCTTCTTTACAGAGCAATAAGGAAAGACTAACGACACTTTGCAGCATAGTTCACTAGAATTGATTTAGTACTTTGTAATATCAAAAACAAATCTAGCAATATCCTCCTGATTTTTGGATTTCAAGGCAAAAAAAAAGGATAAATCAAATATTACTTCATTTTATTTAAAATTTACATAACAATGAAGTATATTTTATCAGTTGTTTTGTGGTGGCTTTGACCATTCTACATTCAAAATTAAATGATCATAACCATGTCCATTGAGAGTCTGTATTGCCTTAGCTGCATCAGCCCGAAACTTGAAATGAACGTAAGCAAATCCTTTGCAGTGGCCAGTGCTCTGGAAAAAAAGAATAAAATTACAGTTCCTTATTGAAGTTTATACAACATATTGTATATTGTTGTAGAAAGTGTCTTACCTTCTCTTTGGCAAGATAGAGCTTCTGTACTGGCCCAAATCCTTTTACGAGGTCATCAAGGTCGGCTTCGACAGCAAAATTGCTGAGGTTGGAGATGCGGATGGCGGCGATATCGTCACGACGCGCGCCCGGAGGCTCGCGGCCCGTACCACGCCCTGCGCCGCCCTCGCGCAAATACGGCGCCACGTACTTGTTTGTAGGAGCTGCTTTAGTGTCTAGGAAAATATTTATAAATTATGCTTTACTTATTCAAATAACATGTTAATTAAATGTCAAAAAATAATTTTTATTTAAGTTAACATGACTTGGGTATTGCATACACCTGAGTTATGTAAACTTCCAAACATAAATTCTATCTATACTTAATAGAGTTCAAAGCCAGTGAAATGAACTTATATTCAAAGAGTACCTGCAGCTTTGGCAGCTTCACTGGCTTTAGTTTGTGCCAGCTGAGTGTGCTTGAAGGGACAACTGAGAGTCCAGTGGTCACCTTGGCAAGTACGGCACTTGTAGATGACACTGCTTGTTTGAGGCTAGAATCAGACAAATGTAAAACAATGTAATAATGTAGATAACCTAAAAGTATTATTTGCCCAACATATTTATTTAATACAATATACAGAAAAAATATATTTGAAGTTTGCTCAATTCTGTATAGTTAATCACCAAGTCAGCAAAAGGGCCAAATGTATTTCATCTAAAATTTATATATGTGATGTCAGTCAAAAAAGCTTTGAAGTTTATCTAACAACTGTTTTCACATGCACAAATTTTTAAATCTTAGCCACTAAAGATCTACTAAAACATTCTCATGAACAACCACTGCAGTTACAGATACGAAAGTCACTTGATTACCAACTACTGTCAACACCACTGTGTTCTGAACTAAATTAATTGTTTAATCTTATTTTCTTGAAAAAAAAGGAACTAAATCTGCAGGTACCAAATGTATGTAATCAGTGTCAAATACCTTAAGACCATCGAGCTCTCCATCATCAGGACGCTGACTCTCCTCTTTGCTGGTTATGAACTGCATGTATACATCTTCAGAAACCATGGTAGTAGCAGGGTTGGGGCCCGGTTTGTCATTGGCTGAGTCACCAAATTTACTCCAAGTTTTTCGCTTTGCAATGCTCTAGTAAACATAAAATATTATAAATTTAACAAAATGAGTCCCCAAATACTATAAATCTGTTATCTGTTTGAACAAGCTAATCTTAAAAATAACAACATATTTTTTTATTACTGTATACAGTGATAGGTGATGGCTGTCATACAGATTGCAATACTTACTTACTATAGCAACAGTCTACGGGACATATTCCTTATACTAATATAAATGCATAAAAACAGATTTTACATCATTTGGATTTTGGAAAACAATAATAATATTTATGACAAAAAACACAAAGTCATTCACTTCATGATAAAAATGCAGAAAATATTGTAACATCTACATTTTAATGTTCATTATTGGTAAATATTATTGAATAAATTATCTTGAGCAGACCTTAGAAACCACACGCTTCTCAATTTTATATGTTCTGACAATCTTCACTTTCTTATTGTCGTTGTCATATTTATATTCTGTAACAATCTTCAGTCCATTTTCAACCACTTCAGAGGGTGGTGGTAGAGCTCCCTGATCTATTTCAACCTCATCAGCCCATGAAGACTGAATTTCATCAGCGACGGGCATCTAGACGAGTAGAGAAAGGTAGTTATTAGTATGCAAAAAACTTAATATCAACCAAAGAAGAGAAAGTCAATTTAAGATTACACCTACTTAACATGTTGTATAAGGCCATAATTATTATGCTGTATGCAAGTCAAATTGCGATTGTGACGTGACAAAATAAAACAATGCTAATTGAGAAATCTCATTTATTTCGACCACTAATATAATTTGTGAAGTTGGTGTATTTATTCCTGTATAGTATTTGTCCTTCCTAGTGTTCTTGTATAAATTAAAACATCCACTTGAAGTGTGAAATGACTGAAGTTGAAGCTACATTGCAATTGCAACCTAACCCAACCCTCCATATCCCTTAATTAATATTATAGTACGCCATTATATATAATAAAACCACTTACTGTGTTTACTTGAAAAAATAGGAATTAATAGGTAGGTATCCTGAAATAATCAGTTAGTTCTATCTAAATCAATGTAATTCGTGGAAATAAAATAACCAAACCAAATCTTTCACTTCTTCAACAGCCACAGACAGACTAAGAGATCACAGATTACTTAGAATATAGATTGAAGAGATAGTTCACACATTTCTAGAGTCAGTCATAGACAGATTAGACAGACTTCAGCACAGGTTGAACAATAAACAGACCGATTTCGGACTTTCGGCCCGAACCAGAAGTTTTATAGTCTATCCCAAAACCTAAAATTAAGCGCTTATGCGAACACTGCGAACGACGACTAAAGTCAGTGTACATGTATGCTGTATCTATGGTCTGACCATCTGTGAACTCTGTTAATAATGTTAATATCACTGTATATGTGTATTACTGTATGTCACTGTGTGAATGTGATGTGAATACGTGAATGAAATTAAACTTGAGTTGATTTGATGTAAGTTGAGTGAGTAAAGTTTTAAGTAGGTAGTACCATACCATCACTACCATAAATTTTTTATTTTTGAAGGTGTTTTAGAGGTGTTCGAGCATTCGTAACCTAGTTTTGATTTGGTAAGTATTGATATTTACAATTACAGATCTATATGCGAAAGTTCTAACATCATCTACAAATGCATTGCAACATTAATTTACTTTTATGGAACGTAAGGGGTGAGGTCCTTTAAAGCTTGTCCTATGTAATAGTTTGCAGCCACTGACACGATGCATGATCTCAATTTATTAGTTTAGTTCGGTTAGGTTCTCAATTTTACTTCATCAATAAATTATTGAGCTCTTAGATTTGGACGTTCGTAATTTAATATTTCTTAAGGCACGAAACAATGAATACCTAATTTTATTATGGTTTTATTTCTATTAACATTTAATCAAAAGTGTTTACAAAACATGATCTGTTTTTAAAATGATAGTAACTGTCATAATGCATTATGATAAAATACAATTTAATATAAATTAATTAGGGATTTAATTTTATAGAGAGGGAATTTTTTTCATGGTGTTTCGTTGTTTCGTAGGGCACGTTAAAACAATGGTCCAGATTGTTGTTTATAGATAAAAGTTGTCAAACCTTGTTGCTCCAACAAAGTTTAACGACTGTTATCTATCTTATCTATCTATTCCTTTGGGCAGTTTGACAACATCCAACACGAGTTGACCACTTATCCGTATCTCCAACAATTCACATTAAAGCAGCGTGGTATAGCCTTCTTTAGCTGTGAGGAGAAGTGGGACAAATACAATGGGTTGAAGAAGGCAGATAACCAATACTTAACCTAAAGTAGGTACCTATGACATGAAATACATCCAACATTTATCTGTACCTCATGGCATCTGTTTTGTTTGAGTCATCCCAACTGATAAGGTTAATGTTTGGTAATGACATGTAGAATAGTTTTATTATCTGGTTACTTTAACAGTTAGAGCTGTTTATGTGAAATTACACATTATTTATTTTTTATTTTATGCATGATTTTACTCTTTATTTTACTCTTTTCTTCACACAGGTTACATTTGGGGGTTAAAATGCTACGCTTCCTCAGTCGAAGAGGACGTTCCTCGAGTCAGAATCGAAATAAGCAGAATCAAAAATCGACTAACAACAAAAACTTGATTCAATGTAAGGTAATGCTTCTTGATGAAACTGATTTATCAATAAATTTGTCTAAAAAAGCTAGTGCTGCAGATCTTTATGAGCAAGTTTTTTATTCATTGGATCTCATAGAGAAAGATTATTTTGGTTTACAATTTACGGACACCAATAATGTCAAGCATTGGCTTGATCCTACGAAAACGATTAAAAAGCAAGTTAAAATTGGCCCACCCTACACTCTAAGATTGAAAGTAAAATTTTATTCATCAGAACCAAATAATTTAAGAGAAGAATTGACAAGATATCAATTCTTCCTTCAACTTAAGAAAGATATTTTAGAAAGCAAGCTAGAATGTCCTCATTCTACTGCTGTAGAGTTGGCAGCTTTGGCCTTACAATCAGAGTTGGGTGATTTTGATGAAGCAGTGCATACACCTGCTACTGTTTCTGAATTTAGATTTGTACCTAATCAAACAGAGGAGATGGAAATAGAAATTTTGGAGGAGTATAAAAAGTATAAAGGACTAACGCCAGCACAAGCAGAGGTGAATTATCTAAATAAAGCTAAGTGGCTTGAAATGTATGGAGTTGATATGCATATTGTACTAGGTAAAGATGGTTGCGAATATCATTTAGGTCTAACTCCAACAGGCATATTGGTATTCGAAGGCCCCCAAAAAATAGGATTGTTCTTTTGGCCAAAAATCAGTAAACTGGATTTCAAGAAAAAGAAATTAACTTTAGTGGTAGTTGAGGATGACGATCAAGGACGTGAACAAGAACATACGTTTGTATTTCGATTACACAACGAGAAAGCTTGTAAGCATCTCTGGAAATGTGCTGTAGAGCATCATACCTTCTTCCGGTTAAGAGCTCCTGTAAAAGGACCATCAGCACGGCAAAACTTCTTCCGTATGGGTTCTAGATTCCAATACTCAGGAAAGACAGAATATCAGACAACACAACAAAATCGTGCTCGCCGAACAGTTCAGTTTGAAAGACGC
>DWQK01000024.1:0-35055 GCA_018231225.1 Noctuana stator
TGAACCATGGCTCAATTCTTTTTATCTCTAAGTGAAAACCCACGACTAGCAGTCAGTTGACGATAATATTTGAACTTTTGGGCGATTTAATGATTAAAAATAATTGCTTTACAAATAAAAACCATTCTACAATGACTCAAAAAGTTCGCCAATACCAATCTTATTAATTAAACTTTTACAGAAGTTTGTCATCCGACATCGAAAATTTCTTAGGTATTTGAAAAAGTACTAAAGTTTTCAAGAACAAAGGTCTAGGAATTTGCGGAGTCCTTTGTTCTTACACTCAATAGCGCGTACAGCGCCGAGTTAAAAAGGTTTAGCTTCTCCTAATCATATTGATTCCTGATTTAATGATTATGTAAGAAAGAAATATTAAGTCATTAAGAAAGCACTATAGTATTTAATAAAAGACTTGCCTAAGAATAAAAAATTTGTCATCAGGTATTAGATCCGGACGAGCTGCCGCGGCGGGCTCGCTACACCATCATGGTCACAGCTTGTTTACTCCTCTTTCTTTGTCTCTTACTTGTTGGCGTCACACTTCGTATGGCGCCGCTTATTGACGACATGGGTAAGTTTTTTTTTATATCATAATCATAGAAGAGGTCAGTAGAAGTAACAAACACGCATAGTCTAAACCTATCACTGTAGCACACATCGGGGTTTGCAACTTTTGTCAACTGCCGCCTAGCCGAATTTGATTGTCATTTAAGACGGTGCGGCTTTAGTCATTCGTGCAAACCGCACATAAGCGAGTAGCAATGTGTGGGTGTGTGTGTAGTGTGCATATGCGCGTTTTAGTTGCTAATTTGACCTAATGTAACCACTACACCACAAGGGTCGTCACGGGCATTACATTTCATCAAATCCGAATGAGCATATTTTCGAGCGAACGATAAGAGACGATCGAAATTTAATTAACGTTTTGATGGTACGACTTCAAACGGGTGCTATTTTATTCATTTAACAAATCTAATTATGAAACTATGTACATTCATCGTTCATTACTTTGTTACTCAGATATTTACTTGTTATCCTATTACCAACTCTAAACGATTGAACTCTTACCAATAAATCTTAACCGCTTTCTTTATTGAAACTCTGTTTTAATTTTTTAATTGAATTCTAACAAGGAGGAATTTAGGTTCGAAAAGTCTGTTTTTTTTAATGATGTTTGTATGAAAAAAAAGTATACAGACTATACGTGTAAAGTTGTTCGTTTATCCGTACTTGAAAATTAGTCTTCTAGTTTGCGGAACCTCGGAAAAACTAAAAGACGTTTTAGCTAGTTATCCACTTACTTACTGAAGTTTTCCAATTACTTGTTATGCAAGCACTGGTATTTTATCTCAGTCTCGATGATAAAAATCTCAAAGCATTATTGTACCATCTTTTGTAAAAGGTCATTCTACGCGATAACGACTTGGGTGTTCTTTTATCTTATTGTTCTTAATTTTTCAGTAGGCCTTTGTTTTTTAAGTGTGCCACTTTAATTTAAAAGACTTCGACATCTTAATACCGTGGTATAAGCAAATCTTATACATAAAATTCTCGTGTCATGGTGTGCGTGATTGAACTCCTCCAAAATGGCTCGACCGATTCTCATGAATTTTTGTGTGCATATTTGGTAGGCCCGAGAATCGGCAAACATCTATTTTTCATACCCTTAAATATTAAAGGTGGTCCATCCCTTAGTTTTTTATGTTATATGCGGTACGACGTTCGCGGGGTCATCTAGTATACTTATATAATGTGATAGTAGAAATTATGTTCTTTATACCATGATTTTGTGTAGAAATTTTCGCCAACAAAGTTTCACTATATTAAATTTTCAATACAAGGTAAAATCACGGCAAGCTAACAAGCTTTATGGAAAGGATTGTAAGCTTCTTTGTAAAAATTTGCATTCATTTTTAATGCCTACTTTCACGGATCATCAAGACGTGGGTTTATGGCGGAACATTTCATAATACAAAGCTCGTTCCAGCCAGACGCTTTTTATAATAAGTTCTTCAATATCTTTTTTATTATAATGGATTTGCTTCGTCGTCATAAGACTGTGCCAATAGACCGTTACGCTTTCGTCAATGTGTATAGGTACATTATTAAGTTTTGTCTTGGCAACTTAGCTGAGGTAGACTATAGCGATAAAAACTGTACTTTTAACAGATATTCTTTGAAGGTCCATGAAGGTGAACCGAGATTACTCAAAATACTTATAATCCCCGTAACTCACACTTCGTCAGCGCGGAGGACTGTAGCCTAAGTATTTCCGCGAAGAAATGTTTTGCCTAGTGTTATGATACTGACCACTTAAAAATATTGCTCTTTAAGCCTGTTATATTGCTCTACTCGAAACTAGAAACACTTTCCGCACTTAGTCAGCGTGGTGGTAGCCTAAATACTTATACGTGCAATTATAACTAATCATAAGTTTCAAATAGCAAATTTTTAACCCCTCAATAGATATAAGCATAAGAAAGTTGTGACGATAAAACCGGCAAATAACCTATATATTTTTCTATAAACAAGATGTTGGCTTAAAAATAATGGCCCTTGTAAATGTTTAATGTCTTCCACTTTTGCATAAATTCCCTTGAGATTGTGTCGGTTGACGGATTAATATGAAGTCTCGCTCGAGTTATAATGAGGCGACTCGAATCTAGCCTCACATGTCACTAACAGGCGTCTGCTAGTGATTGTCGACAAATCACATGTTTTACTCAAATGTTTGAAACTGTTGTATAAGACTATTGTTTTGATAATGATAATAAATTGTTATACAGTAGTACGATAGAAGTACAAGTTTAAAAGCAATTTATTTTACCTTTGTTATGCTATCAAACTATTCATAACTAATCTTAACAAGAAAATGTAAAAGTTTACTTATCTTCATGAATAGACGTAATTCAAATTTATTGCTTCAGTGACGTCATTGTGTGTATCTGATAAAGAGGATAATCTCGTTCGTTGAAAGCAAAGCCACTAGCACAAAAATCCTTAATCGAGAAAAAAAGAGCACTCAAATTGGGTTAATTAAAAACTCCCCAAACAGATTGCTCAGATAATTTATTTGAGACCACGTCGGCTGCTGTCGGGCGAGACCGCGAGTCACTCCCAGATAACGTCATTCACACTTGATACCGAGTAGCTACGTGCTGAGTTGTGACAATAGAGAAGATTTTTACCTATACCCACCTTAAACTCTTGAACTTAGGTTTCTTACAACGGATATATTATCATTTTTTTAAATCAAAACTACGTTTCGTTTTCGTTAAACTACTTCCACAACGAAATATTAAGCGATATAATCTGAAAGAAATACATAATTACGGGTATATATAAATATTTAGTAACCTACTAAGAATTCTGGCGAAACGGCTAGCTGAAATATCAAACAATATGATTTATTGAATTCCGCTTGAGGTATAGTTAAGAGATCATGGGTCTCGTGCGCACTAATTCTGATAAATGATATCGCATCGAATTTATCGTTTGTATACGCGGCGTATAATCCTATTTCAATTATTTTCTGTACATACTCGTAGAGACAGTAATAAATCACTTTTTTATTTATTAACCCATGAACCGCAACAGCTCTTAGATTTATCGGGGTGCTACGCTGATGACAAAGACAAATCGATTATAATATACGGCAGGCTTACAGTTCTACGCCGTAGCGCCTTGCCTGCTACGAGGCTACGAGATCGTATATTAAATTATCACAATAATTAGTTTGCGAATTAAGCAACCGCGTTGTATGAAATTAGGTGTTAAGATTTAATTGTTTTGAAGATAAAGCAGTGTCTGGTTATTCGGTTGAAGTGGGATTAAATCTATCGTCACGTCAATTCTAATATCAAGTTACGATAAATCATGATTCACATGTTTAATAATGTCATTTAAAAAACATATAAAATTCAAACCTAAATAACAATAACCTAAAAGTTTGAACTAATTGTTACACTTATTCAACCTACCTGAATGTATGCTGTAAATTGCTAAAGAAAACACTACTGTTTGAAGTATTGGTAGAAAAAACTTACCTTTAAAAATATTCAGGTAATCTTTGTTGATTTAGTCGAGTAAGAGGCTGTTATTCACTCAGCGAGAAAGCGCTGCCACTTCGCACAATTTTTGGTTTTTCGTTTTCAAATTGTTGCTATAAAAACAGAAAAACAACACAATCCATAATATATTTTGATAAAAATTACAGTAGACTTTTTATGTCCGAAGCAGAGCTATGACTTATGTAAAACTAAGGCAATACTGGATTATACTGGATTACTCTGCCAACGGCATTGTAGGAGATTGTTAGTTATTATATTATATGTATGCCTACTTATTTAATTATTGTTCTAGTAGCAACGAAATTGTTTATTTTCTAATTATTTGAAAACGAACTGTAAAAAATTAGAGTTTTAAACAATTTATAACAGAGTAGTACTTATGAGTAATACTTATAACAGAGTAGTATTTTCCAGAGAGAAAAATAAGAAACCACATTAGTTAAGTGTCTTTTCGAATATTTTGGGTGACAACGATAGTGTTCCGGTGCAACGACGATAAGCTACGTGCGACGATATATTTTGCCGTGAGAACGATAAATTTTGGACTATGGCATTAATACTTCTTGTCTCTGAAAAGAGAGGTTTAACAGATGTCCCACTGTTTAAAAGGAGTTTTCATGAAGATTCATATGTTAATTTGTTTATTCATTTATCTATACGTAGAATCAGAACACGAATCAAGATTTGTTAGTTACTACAACCAAAGCCATGGTATGTGCGTCATCGCGAGCCGTAAACAGCTGTTATACTACGAGATGTTAGAGTTTATACGTGAACCGAATGTTAAATTTATTTGCGCTGACTCATATCAGTACGTGTATACGATATCATAGCAGTATACGATAATTCTTCTTATACAAACGATTATTACATTTCTGATATAACGAAATTAGTTCATGTTATTTTAATTTCATATTTGTAGTGGTTGTTTCAGAGAACGTAGTTCGAGAAAATAAAATAATAGAATAGAATAAAATAGAATAGATAGAATGCATAAAAAAGATTTGTCTAAACAGTGGGGTAATTCCGTCAGTGTTTTTAAAAATACTATTATTTTTATGAAGTGAATGAAAACAGAGTAATGAATCAAAAAGGTGTTCTCGGATATGGATTACCAATTAATTGAGATTTATTTTTGTCTCGTCTAGTTAAAGGTCGTCTCAGGCATAAGATTCAAATCACACTAGTTTTGGATATAACTGAGATAAACACGGATTATATACTAATTCAAATTTACTTTTGCTAACTATGGATGTAAAAACGCCCCTATAGTTAGAATTAATTTAAAGTATGACATGCGAAAATAAATAGTATAAATATAATAAATATTAATAAACTAATTCATTTATTATTTTGAAGTTAATCCTAATTATGTCAAGCGGTTTCAAATTTTACACTGCGTGTAGATCCTGGGTAGAAGGTTTACCTGTCTTAAAAAGCTCTTAGGTACTCCATAAAAGGAAACTGGTGTTGTGGGCCGCGTAGGGACCACTAAGTGGATTAAGTGACTGACCGAGGGTCACCCGACGTCGCCTATTACAAAACATATGAAAATCTAAGCACGTAAAGTTACGCGAAATGTCATCACGTCTATCACATGATATGCGATAGATATATATAGCATGAATACGCGATGCAGCGTAACATATAGATATAGATTTTTAACAATGTATTCAATAAATAACTGTAGAAATATAGGCACGTGAAGTTAGATGAAGATCAATTTTGATAAACGTAATGTAAATAATCGTAGGTAAGACAAGAGAGGTCGAAGCGATGTAGCGCCACTCTAAAAAGAAAAATCGACCTTTTACCATTTATCTTTACTGTTCGTTAAAAGGGTCGTAGAGCAAAATTTCTATTCTATTTCTATGTATTTGAACAAAATCAAACTGCGATTTGTTTCGGACGCCTTCATAGACAATATTTTTTAATTTATGGGTATGGTTATATTATTGCAAACCAGTTGCTTGTAAATTAAAAAGTTGTTTATAGATAGCCCTTTCCGTACATTGCCTCAATTTTGTTGCGCAACAAAGTGTGCACAAAACTTATCAGAGTTTACTATTACGACCAAAATAAAATATTCCATACATCGTCCCTACAATTTCAGATTTAGTTTTCCGTAAGCGTGAAGGGTCGTCAGTGACCACGGCAACAGAAAATAGGTCATGTACCCCTCTTCGAGTTTAACGATAACTCTAACATTATATTGGTATACGAATAAATTTATCTTGTGGGTTCTTTGTCCGTTTTCATTCGTTTTAAATCACGGTTAGAGTTAAGAGACGGCTTAGATGAATTGGACCCTCTAGGGGATGCTGGGATCGCGTTTCGATTATTTTATACCACAAATGAGTAGCAAACGAGCATAAAGGCCACCTGATGTTAAATGGTAACTGCAACCCTTGGACACCCACGTTCAACCTCCAATAGGAGGGGTCATAAGTGTCTCCCTAAGTAAAAAGTGTCCGGCATTCACCCAAACGAAATACAAGCCGCCTGAAAGGTGTAAAAACTGAATTTATTGGCACTAAACAAACCCAAAAATAGTCGGGGGCGTATATAGTTACCGAACTGATATATTATTGTTTTAATACTTCGTTACAAAATGTAAATACATAAGAATACTCGTATGTGACAAAAGAAATAAATTAATGCCACTGTCGATCGCATCATTGTTTGTGCTTTCATAATGTTAGTAAAGAAAAGCATTCGTGTTGTCTTCCGACTAACTTCTGAAAGCGTTCGGGCGTTTTTTAATGTGGATAACAAACGTTAAGTTGAAAAGGGGTAGACCCATATACGTATCATCGGGTCAACGAATGTATAGAGACTTATGAATAAAACATGCCCATATTTGTCGCTAAGTCTCGGCCCCTCGAACAAAATGCCCATAAAACACTCATCTTGCTCGCGTCCACATGTTTATATAGCACTTTTAATCTTTATAAGAAAATAACATTATGTACATCTAAAAGACTTTTAATATAAATTTTGTCAACAAAGATCAATCTGAACAATTAATATCGTGGCTTCGTGTCTATGTGTCTATACATCTGAGAGTGAGTACCGTGCTATCTGTTGCATTTCTATTGTGTACTTGTTGCTACGAGTACATGGAATTTCTCGATATTTAGTTCCAAGCGGAAAGTTTGTTTTGTAGTCGATAAATGAAATTGTGCAATAGACGTTGAGTGGTTTGTTCATTCAACAGTGCCAATGTAAATTCATTGTTTATTTATATAAAGAATCGGTTGCGGCGAGTGTACAACGTTTTCTTCTTAGTTATACTTTAAACAAGTAGAAGCACGTATGTATATTCAACGTAGATTATTTATGTATATTTTTTGTGGATGCCGATTATGCGAAGCGACCATTTCAGTCCTCATGAGTAGCAACGCCGCCAAGTATGTCGTCAGATAAGACTTCTATCCTATATGAGGTTGGACGTGAGTGTGTAAAAAAATATTCTAAAGTATGGTCAGGTCATAATATGTCTTTCGAGTTAACTGCGATTTCAGTTTTTCAGAATAAATTTATTCTCCTAAGTATTAAGTATCTGCCGAGATGTGTTTTTTATTAAGAAATAATAAAATTATTGAGAAAATTATATAAGTCCTTCACGTCATGTCTTTCTGCATAAACACAATAACCGGCGTTTATTATTTTAGTAATATGTATTGCTGTAAGCTCTACGGTCACTGTTACTACTAACATATTATTATACATATAGTAATAGGAAAAATTTAAATGCAACATAGTTCCCAATATACCTATCTGTTGCTGAGCATGTTTATCGAGGTTAGCCGTAAGGAAGACATCGGCCGTAGTCAGCGTATTTTAATAGGGTCGATCGAAATTCAATTTACATTAAGAGGGGTTAGTGTTTAGTGGCTTTCCGACCATAATAGCGGCTTCCATTAACTGAAATAAATAGCAACTATTTGGTGATATAAAAAGGGCAGTAATAAAGATTAGTGGAGCTTAGGTTTTCAGTTTTCTTGGCGTAATCTGTGAGTGTCGGTTAGGGGTGCCATTTGTCTTCTTCTGTTTTGCCGCCATTGTTATATACATATCTATTTATTTACACCGCTTTACTTTCTATATTTTGATCAACACTGTTTCGCTTAAATTCAAAATATACGATCCGAAAATATACTTGCCTAATCAAAGTCTTTATAACCATCCATTATAGTTGCTTTTAAAAGGAATTTGTTCGTGTTTACACTTAATGACTTCGGGAAATTACAATGTTCAGGTGACAGCGTTGATCCGACAACCTCTGAAGGCACTAGGAAAGGAGATTATACTAACCTTTATCTATGTATATTAAAAACATTTACTGTATTTGGGCTTAAGTTAGCACTGATTTATTTTGTGTTTTATCGTGGTACGTGAGTATATGATAACTCAATAGCCCACCCTAAAGAAACATTACTACTACCTTACAGCTAAAATCAGTTATATAAATGACATGAAAGTTCTTTTAACTTTAAGAAAGAAGAAAAGTTTTGAAGTGCATAAATCTCATACAGGTCAATCTCAGTGAGAAATATATAATAGGTTAAATGAGAGTAAATGAGATCTTCCCAAACAATCTTAAAGTTGGTAGTTGGTGTAAAAAGAACGTTCATCCTCATCGGTAACTATCTCGATAACTTTAGTGTAATAAATACTTTAAGCGTAAAGTATTTTGGTTCTGCAGAAGTATTCCATCTTTTATACGATGGAAAGTGTTTTATTCATAGATCCAAATTCTAAATTGTATGATCGTATGATCGTATGATCCGTACTTTCTAACCTATCCACAATACGAAACTAAATCAAATACATCAGTTAATTGACACTATTTATTTCGAAAATATTAAAACGGGTTGAATCTTGAAGAGGTGAAATGCTTCCTGAAATATTTATATTGATGAATTTTACACATATAGAAGAAATGGACTTTGAGATGGATGGACAAAACTAGAATTTCATTAAAGAGGTATTTTTCACAAACCGAAACAAAAGGTTACGCTTTGCTTCACATATTTTATATGTGCTACGTCAAACGAAAATGAATTATTTTATTATTTTAACCAAGGTTTAACTCATAATAATATTACCTGTGCGCGAAACCCTAAAAGCTCTTTAGCTCTCTTTGTACTTTTGACCTAATGGCTCAGATAATGTATTTTGTTTGTTTTCTATTTGCTGTAAACAACTCCCTTTGGTGTGGAGTTTTTTCTTACAACAGATAAAAAAGTTTCCTCTCACATAATGGTGGTTGAATGGATCACGATTACGCCATTTGCTTTTTGTTTTCTCGATGCTTAGCTTAGCGTCCATGTTTCACTTGTTTCTTTTTTAATGTATTGATGGAACCAATGAAGTGTCGATAACTTAGAATTGTCGTCATCAAAGACCATATTTTTATGAAAGACTCGTAAAAGTAATATTTACAAAACTTTGGCAAGGCTCTTTTAGAGTAAAATTTTCAATATTAATACATACATAATTTCATATATATAAGATACAATTAAATTGCGATTAAACAATTTGAAATTTAACTAAATACGATTAACTTCAGCACGCTATTGATTTTACTAAATATACAATACAGCTCAAAAGAAAATTATTCAAGCTTCCATCGGAGAAATTATGTGCAGATTAATATTTAGCGGCTCATTAATAACGTATTGAAAAAGACCGTGCTAAACTTTCTAAGATTTCTTCCATAATTGAAGTGCTGAATATTTTAGCGAATAGCTTTTTGTAAGATGTACCTAATTAATAACTGCCAGATGCTATAATTTAAATAAGTTGGTATATTATATTTATTTGATTGAATTAATTAGAGTATTATTTAGAGTTAGTCACAGTCGAAGTAATAGGTATGTATTTGTTTATGTTATCATTATTCTACATATAGAAAGATCTTTGGTCAATAATATTATAGAACAGTAATCCATAGACTCGTATTGAATTAGGAAACTAATCAGAACTGGTAAACATTGGCATCATTCAGAATATTAATATAAGTATCGACTGGAAATGGAACAATCTAATACCATAATAATATTTTATATAATCGTATACGTACCTTCCATTAGTCTATCGAAATCACTTTGTGAAAGACGTGACCCTATACTATCATATCATGTACTAGACCTACGTATACCTATCGACTGGCATCAAAATAAAGGGTTGTATAAAAGGCTTACAAAATTATAATCTGCATCTTGTATATTTTAAATAATTTAGAATAAGAAAAATACTAAGTAGGTACAACATATATATTCAAAAATGATTGAAAATTCGTTACAAAGTTCTTAAAAAAGTAATTCGTAATTTAAAAGTATATTTTGCATTAACTCTTACGAGAAAGTCTATAGATTTCTAAGAATAAGTCAAATCGTGGGAATCGTTGTTTTGAGGATTAAGGATCGTTATACTAAAGGTTTTAGTATATTTAACAGTCATAAAATTTAAATTATTTGAGCTTTTCAATGAATACTCGTACGAACCTATACGAAATATTTAATTTTCAAGTACTTACCCTTACTTTGCAATTAGAATACGCATTTCTCTGCTATAAAAATAGAATACTCGCCGGTAAAACAGCTCTCAGGGTCTTTGAAGAGTTACGTTACATCACGTTTTCGGATAAACAAACCCGCTTTTAATTTTATGTGCTCTGTACGCTGTATGTATAATTACTTTATATTTATGTACGCTTTGAATAAACATTTTAAGAATAGTGATATATTGAAATTGTATTTGGAACACCAAACTGAAGATATAAACAATTATTTAATACTATCGACTGGTCTTGACTTCATTACTGCTGAGAGAACATAATATATTTACTAAAGTGGCGGCGATGTTCGTAATATAAGCAGTATTTAGTATTCTCATGATAAATGTTATTATTCTCCTTATATTAAATTTTGAGTGCTGTGACACGTCATATTATCCACATTAGAATCAAGAGCAGCATAAGGACATTTATAGATAACTGTATATAAAATACACAAACCGTATTCTGTTATTTCAGAGTCTGATTTTTGAAACGAGGCAAAACAATGCGTATAAAAGTATAACATTTGCGTGTCTCCTTTGTAAAACAGGTAATTGATACTTACATGGCCGTAGAATAATGACAGCATTTTCAGGTGAATTCTTGGAGGGAAGAAAATTGGTCCATTATTTCCTATATACAAATGTATCTACAACTTCGTTAGATATAAAGCGTAACGTACCTACTTCTAAAGTTAATTATGTAACCTTTTAGAGTGGCATGTTATGTATTTTAACGTAACTTATCCGTACATCTACATTTAGGTATTTATAATGAAATCAGCATAATGGTTATGAACAATCAACAGTTATGTTACTATTATAACGTTATTTTTTTCTATGTGTCGTCGTGAAAACTTATCTTAAGGTTCTATGCTCTATGGCCGTTCACCACGTTCAGACAAAGATGTAACATAAATTTTGTAATATTTACAAATGTAAGTTTTAATTTTTAATACAATGAAATGTTCATTCAATAATGGTTATAGGTTCTTTTTGCCAAATGCTTTGCCAATTGCCAAATTTTTTTGTAACAATAAACGGATTTTTAATCTACGCTTGCAAAGGCAAGCCGATATACATTCTAGAGGTCGCAATTTACATAATTGAATATTGGGAGCACTCTCATAAAGGCAAGGTTTTATCAAATAATCCTCGCAGAGATTACAAGAAATTCCTTAAGCGTGATTTTATTGACTTCTTTCGCTTTCGGAATTTACCTTCCGTTTACAGACGGAAGGTAAATTCCGAAGACGCCTTAATGCTGTTGCTTAACTTTTCAGGTGTGAACGTTTGCAAGACGATTGAATTAAATAAAACTTTTCAAGTTCTATTTTCTAAAGTAGTTTTACTTACATCAAGATCTTGAGTTACGTGTATTTTATTGGCGGCACAGGATTAGTAGAAAATTATTTGTAGTAGGTTAATAGAAAATTAAACCACGTTGTTCAGGAAATAACGGACATATTTTGTTAAAGAAAATATATGACTTAACAGAAAAATAATGAATAAACATGTAGAAATCATCAATAAATTGTTAATTTAAATCACTATCCTACAAAAGAGATGGTTAATTCTACATATTAGTACCTACTAATATGTAGTTCTAAATGGTTGGAATAAAATACTGTTTTTTTATTACCTACGGATAAAAAACGTGCCGATTTAAACTCGTGTTTGTAAACTGCATTTGTTAAAAGATGTTCGTAACACATGGCTTTTTTAGTGCGCATAATGGTTAAATAAGTAGCCATCACATATGGTAGTATTTTAATTACGATATTTAATAAATAAATTAAACAACTCGGTAAATAGCACTTTAGGTATTGGGAACCGAAATTTCTAATTCGATTGGAATATTCAACGGTCGCTCCATATTTCGTAATCGAATTGAAAGAAGGCTTATCGGATAAAAATTTAACTTTCATAGATTACGAAGCTTTACACAAAATTAGATTTTACGATGTTTAATTTTTTATACTTACAACGTCACAGACATCGAAAGAAGCATAAAGTAATTAAATTAATGCAAATAAACCTACTTTACAGATAGGTATAATACAGGTTTGAAATCTAAATATTATCTATATTTGTATATCATTATTTATCGAGACCTTAATTGCAACTAGAGAAGAATTTAGTAAAAAGTGTGCAAGAAATATCTGAACTTAATATATCTATATTTTACTTTCTTATATGTTTTTTTGGTAATAGAACAACTCATTTAAATAATTAACTTAATTATTTATTATAGAGCCTTCTCTATGCATCCTGTAACCCGAATCAAAATATAATTAATTAACAAAGAAAGCAAAACCAATGCAATCAACCACCATTCAAACTAAGCGGATTTACAATAAAACGAACAAAGGTGTTTGTTCAAGTTAACATCGTAAATAATAATATACCTAAACTACAATAATACAATGCTCTGCGTGGTCACAGAATTATCGTAAACAATTTTATTATTATTGGTATTCGCAAAAATAAGGTTTACAAAACATAGATAATTATGTAGAGATTTACCGGCTACTATAAAAAATATGCCTGTATTCATAAAATTATCACAACTTGGTACCAGAATATGTGCTTAAAAGAATCGAAACCTACGAGATATTTGAACTACGAGTATAAGTATGAACTATACGTAGTATGCGTACAAGCGAAGAGCTAAGAATAGAATCGTACTGTGTACTGAGATTAATGTAATGATTAAGTGATTGTATGTCAATGCTGTTACTATGTTAATATTATGATTAGTGTAATGATTACGTAAGTGATTTAAGCACAGCATTATTAAAGGCACATTATCAAAATGCGTGTGTAGACATTGTATTGTGTAGAACAAATGTAAACGAGCTGCCTACAACTATCAAATAATTTAATTTTTAATTAAAATTTTAATTAAAAATTGTGGCAGTGGATTTCTTTTTTACGTGGGTAGTCACTGAGATAACAGTTACGAAAATTACACCTTAAGGCGGGAAAGCGAATATTAAAGTTTGTTTATTATGAGAAATAGTCGGTCGGATTTACCAAATTTAATTGACAGTAAGTATTTATTCTTATTTCATTATGCCGTCTAGTGGTAAACGGAATTTAATATATCATTAACTTTTCCTAACGATCTCTCGAAGCAACTCGGTTTATATCAAGTATAGAAATTATTCGTATGTACCTATCATTAAGCCTTCCTCAAGAATAGCTATCAATGCAAAAATAAATTTTTCAAATACAACAGCTCCACAGATTAGTGCGGTCAAACAAAGGTCTTCAGCTTTATTTTATTAGTAGGTTCCTTTTTACCGCCGCTTAACAATATTGGTGGTCGATACCTCCATATTACAGCGGCATTGTTCACATAAATCTGTCCTTAAAAAGGGTTCGACGAACAAAAAAATGTCTACTTTAGGTAATTCGTGTCCTTTTCGCATATTTGTGCCCCTTATGTACTTTTCGAAGGAAATGTAGATACCTGTTATAGTATTTTCTTTTACGAGAGAGAGGACTCGATAAAAATCTTAAAAATTGCTATGAATAGACAAATACCTATAAGAATTTTTCAATAAAAAAACTCGTAACATGTTCTAAAATTTATACTTACAAATTTGTACTTTACAATACAATAATTATTAATAATAAAAATAGAGAATAACTAAACAAAAAAAATGTAATGATGCAACTTTTTGGTGAGAAATGTTCAACTAGCAAATAATGTTATATATTTATACATTTTCATTTAAGCCTTATAAAAAGGGGTGTGGGACCTAGGGCGACTCCACTCTACATAATGTGGTCACAGCACTTCAGCGAACCTCGTATGTGTTCAGTATTGAATATTGTCTGTGCTGTGTCCTCGTGACAACTTCTCCACTATCGGTTTCGTTTTCCGCTACGGAGACAATTTAACTTGACAACGTGGACTTCATAACAAAGGCCGCTTGCTCTATTTAGCTGTTCGTTTCGAATGAAAGTGGTAGGTATTAAATGCTTCAACGAAGGTTTTTCGTTTAAGACATTATTGGACATTCAATGCGACTACCTAACTCGGTAAGTAATTCAATAGTCAACCTGTTAAATTTTTTTAAATTTATAAATTCTGAAACTACGTAACTTTTGTGTCAATAGATTGAGTTATAACAAATATAACAAATGTGAAATCTCCTAAATGAATTTAAAAAATTTTTGCATATCTTTCGGCAAAGTTATAAACTACGCAAACTTTAAAAATCCTTAATCGGACAAACACTAATTCGGCAACATCCATTTTAGATGACGCCTTCATGTCGAGGAATATTTAGAAAGCGTTCTTTGTGGCATCGGGAACGAGTGTAAACACAAGTGCGCGCCGCGCGGCATCGTGACCAGGCGGGGAGGGAGTCACGTCACTTGGGCGGCCGCCGCCGCGCGCTCCGCCCGCACCATGTCGGTACGCGTGGATCATCGTGATCGCGATCGTTTTTCGAGACATTCTTCCCGCGCTTCCGTTGATTTGCCGTTCCCGAGTGGGTCTGCGCGCGATCATTCCTTCCGCTCTGTACATTCGGGCCGAGTGCCCCGCGCTGCTAGCGATGACTTGATGGTGCCCGTGCGCACCTTGCGTTCGGCTTCATGTCGTGTGGCTCCAGGTGCACCACATCGTTTGCGCCGTCACCACTCCTCGGCTGCAGAATGCGAGCGAGCGCGGCGCTCTCGCCGGCATACCCTCGAGTTGCCCAACAGTCGAGGTCCCAGCGTGCGTAGCAGGTCTCCCGAGCCGCCGCCGCCGCCGCTTCCCGAGCCCGAAGTCCCACCCGAGGACGCCGGAAAAGAAGCTCGAAGACGGCGCGTTGTGGCAGCCGTCGCCGCCTCCTTCTTCGCTCTCGCGCTGGCGTCTGTGCTGGTGGTGGTGGTGACCCTGACGCACAGCTCGGTGCTTCGCGCACACAACCAAACGGCCAAGTACTACACGTTCTCCGTGCCGCCGCACCATCCTCTCAGTGAGCCCCGTTCATGTTGCCCCACCGTCGCCCTTCCCGCTTCGCATGCGACTGTCTCCGACCCCGAGTGCCAGGGGCTGCGAACGTCGCCGAGTCGCCTGGTCTGCTCACCACCGCCAACCATATGCGGTACATATAGTGTTGTACTCATATCAGTTACTTCACTGGGCCTCACAGTGGCAAATGCCGAGCGATCAACTGTTGTAACGATACACGAGTATACACATCTCTGATGTGTTATGTCTTAGCATCGGACAATCAACTAGTTCGCTAGGCTTCTGTCACATTATACCCCAGTGCACACACTACGCACGTTCGCAACCCCCTTCTGCATGATTAGTTTTAAATAGATGTCAAGTGTTGTAAATATGTTTGTTTTTTTAAACTATAATATTAGCTATAATTAGTTAAGGTCATAATTTATACAAAATACTCTTTAGATTGAGATTTAAACCGTATTTACTGTTGGGTTAAAAATGGCACAAAATATACGGGTTTTCTAATTAATGGATCTTTTCAAATCGAATTTGGAATCTCTATATGAAACGACCTCGATAGGGGCTTCAAATGCACTCGACGTTTGTATGTTGAATGTAGTGAAAAATAGTAGATATAGGACCATACTTACAAGGTGAACGTTATTTATACCAAACACAATCCCTGCAAAACCTATTATTCAGTTTCATGTACTTCAGTTTCGTGGCACTTTATTGTCGTTAAAAATCTAATGTAGGTCTGGAAAACAATTATTTTTTAAAGTAAGAAAAAGATCAATAATATTAGGTTCGTGACTTGTACTCGTAATAATAACATTGTCGTGGAAATGACTCGATGAATAGCTACTTAAAACTTTAATATTCGTGTCTAGTAATTCATATATTATGATGGTGCGAACTGGGGTTAGTTACAAATCGATATTTTTAATTATTTTTATATTTAACGTTTCAGTAATTTAGTTTTATGCGCGTAACATTACGCATAGGGAACATAACATAGGGAAGAAACAACACAAAAACTTTACACGGTAAGTAATGAGTATGACCATAATGACTTAGAGATACTATGACCACACCCATTTTTATTACTTTGAATGGAAAGGAATGGAAAGAATTACTACTGGAAAGAATTCGTTCTCTGACTCTGTTTACTCGTAGATAGAACGGAAAAGGTTATATTCAAGTTTCATTGATTTTCGCTGCTACAAAAAAACATATATTTATATTATAAAAAAATATAAGCGTATTTAAAAGGTAGGCTTTTCTCAGTGTCGTATCAGATCTTTCTATCTGTAGGCTCCTTAAAGCTGCCATGAACGTCTTTCGTTTCTTATTTTCCTGTATTGTTTGGCTCCACGATTCAACCTTTTAATCAAAGCTTGTTACTGATGGGTCCTTTCCCTCTGTCCTCGAATACAATGCAATGTAAAAATAATTTCGGTAATCTAGTCCTAAGAAATATTTAGACTGTTCTAAATATTTCACCGTTACAAGAAAATTAGGAAATAAGTAGAACATTTATCATAACCCACAGTGAAGCAAGTATTATGACAAGTTCTTATGCTTTGGTTGAAGGCGCAGATGACAGAAAGGCGCCTCACAAGTAGTCGTACCAATCACACCACGTTGCCGTCTTTGAATTTAATAGGCGTACACCACGTTTTTACACACAATTATCTTACGAGTATAAAGTTACACTCACAATTATCTTTTTACAAGATATTTATAATGTTTCATTTGCACAGGTCTTTTTTATTGAAATGGTGTTTATCCATAACTTAATAAATAATAATATGTTAATTTATCTATATCAAGACTGAGCTTTACTCAAATAAAATTAGATAAACTACGCCGCTCTTGGTCTAAAGCCATTCTTACTCCAGATGTGATTTATTATAAGATTTGAGTTGAGTTTGTGTAACGCACAAAGTGCTCTTGTTATGGCCGGTAAGCAGTTTTACTGTTTAATTACTTTATAAATAGAGAAAGAGCAACGGTTGGAATATTATGATTCTCATACAACAGATGTATTCCAAATTCCAACATACTGTCGCTATGCCTCTATCTCTGCTAAATTTAGCCGGGCACTTATGTTTGTACACCTAGTAGGACTTGAGACCACGATCATTAGGGAAAATTTTCCAGCGCAATTTTCTACTGTACAGATTTAATTTGAAAATCATTTTAACACTCGAATATTAACTATTTACTCTCATAAGACTACACTAATATTTCCTGCGGTGGGCTCAATGGACATAGACAAACAAAGATAATAACAAAAACACCGAGACCGAAATATAAATTAAATTCGCCATTTAATTCTAACCTTTTTCCTCTCTGGAAATCCAACAAAGGACTTCTCGAATGGTGGAATGACACGAATCTAACAGAACTACGGGTCGTCAATACACAATCATCTAAGTGTGTACTTAAATTATTGTTTTAACTGTCGCTTTTTAGGATCGTAATTTTCTAGTCTTAAAAAGTACCAGTAAGTAAATGTTTGCGCATCAAAAAGCAATATTCCAAAGTGGTGTCAGAAATGGCAGCACTGTCAATAAAATTTCACGTGAAGTGGAATAAAATACGCTAACGATATTCATAGCAATCTTACAAAAATACTCTTAAAATGCCAATACTTGCGGGAACATTTTAAAAAGGACATGTTTTATCACATGTATTATACATAGCGTAATAAAGAACAAAATTTATTCCGTGCATTAATATAATGTTTGTAAGAAAAAAGTTTTAAGTTATTGATAGCATTGTTATTAGTTCTGGTAGATTCTGCGTTATTCGCATAACAGTTACTTAGGTACAGGACAGGCTGGTTTAAACTTGAATTAATATACCTATCATAAGGGATACTGGTTAATGAAAACCACTTATTGTTTATGGTCATAATAACATTATACCAATGCTAAATAAAGATTTAATACTCTGCTATTGATTCTAGCTGGATTAGTAAGTCCAGCTAGTAGTAGCAGTGACAATAGTAACAGTAATGCTACGACTAAATAATACATCCGGTAAATATAAATACACCATAATAGATTAGATACACGGTTTTATGTATTGTTCCTTCATTAAAATCTTTCAACAACGATGTACTCGTACGCTTCACTCAACAGGCTCAAGAGACATTATAATTCTCCTAACAGAGAGTTACGGATGCAAAGAGAAACTCTAAACGTTTCGTTCTGTATCGTAATTCTTCATTGAGTTCATTCATGAATTTGAAATCAACGCTTAATTTTTCCCGTTATGTTATTTCGAACAACGAATACTTTCGAGTTTCATCCGTTTGTATTTTGACGTGAACTGAAATTATACATTCAACAAATTTTCATGTTCGCTTCACTATGATTTTGCGTCAAATATTCTAACAAATGAAAATTTTATTTTTGTGGATATTTTCTGGATTGACAGTCACGGATGTGGTTCTTTGTTTACGTACCTCATAAACGGCCACTGACGCAAGATCATTCTAATTTTTTTCATGTCTGTTTTACTCGTAAGATGAACAGATGCATTAAAAATTAACTGGAACATGTCTAGAAGGTTTTTTTGCGTCAGAAGAAAGAGAATCTAATGTTTGAATATGAATATGTTTGAACCCAGAAATGCACAGAATGCTGCAGTACGCTCTCTATTCGTACTTTCCAATAATAGCTCACGTTGCGCGAAGCTTGTTATGGAAAACAACATCTATAACACTGTCTAAAAGTGCTATAGGCTTATTAAACACTTGACAAGTTATGCAAATTGAATTGTTAAAAAATATTCCTTATTACTTTTATGCTTACTCGTACTGTTATAGTGTGTAGTAATATTACAATTTCAAATAAGTATTCGTATATTAATTATTTAATTTTACGGACTATATTGCGTAACGCTACGTCCGCCAGACTATAAAATCACGATCAATGGGTGGATAATAGGTACGTTAGTTATTTATAACATTTCAGTTTGCGGATTTCAACATCAGCATCGGAACATATTTCACTATCTAAGCACGTACCCTCTGCTCTGTATCGAATATAACGGCGAAGTATTTCACTCCCACCAACTGTTGCGTTCCAACGTTTACAGGCAAACTTTACACGAAATTTCTCTCTTAAGATTTTGAAATTCTTTCGGAGAGCCCAAATTTTTTTCTGAACGTAGAGTATGTAGGCAAAGATGATTGAAATTAATTTATGATCCAAAATGAAATTGAAATGCGAGACTTCATAATGTTCGAGTCTATGTGTATTCCCCTTTTTTGCGATACAATAGTCCTACAGATCAAAGTTGAAACTAGTCGAGGTCGACCCTACATAAATTCTAAAGATACTAACATGCCTATATCTCTACATGATTTATCTACTTGCCTGCCTTTTTTGAATTATCTACTCGTTTAAAGGTATTAGATATGTTGTTAGATATTATAACTTGATTTTCCCAGAAATAATCCAGTTTAAAGATATTTGATTATAGATTTCTAGATTTATATGAAATCAATAGAATGTCAAACATAATATTTCTAAGAACATGTTGATAGATACACTTCAAATGTAAGAGGGGTCTTAAAGCAAACATGTCATGAAACCTCTTAGGCTCTACTTCAATCACGTGTCAATTGCAATTCAAATCAGAAATCTGACGTATTTGAGTATAAGTACCTCGCACCTACCACTTATTCTCGTAAGTGACTTTAACTCTTGTCTCTGCTACCTACATTGTGTTTTAACCAAGAGAAATAGAAATAGAATAATAAAAAAAAATAAAAAACGAACATTTATGCACTACAACAAATATTAAAATTAGAAACTTTTCCTTTTTTAGGGTCTCACTCATGTGCTTTCTTTAAATAATGTCTAAAATTAGATATATTAATAGACCTGTTTGTGGCAGTATTGAAGATTTTTAGACTAAAACTGAGACTGAAATTACTTACATCACTGTAAAGACTTGTATATATTTACGAGTATATAGATTGGTATAAATAAGACGATTAATTTGATTTCATATACATCCAAATCGAAAAGAAACCCCGTAACAGGTTTGAAAGATTTGTATATTCCTGAAAACGAGATTGTAAGCATAACAGATTCCGAAAACCACAGAGCTTTCAAGAGCTGTACAACTCGTACAAAAGCACTTACAACGTCGATACAAAACTAACACGACCTGTTTGAACGGGACTGTCGTGTTATTATGAATCCTTCTAAATAAAACCAAGCCGAATTATTAATAAAAAAATTGTTGCGTCGGTATATATTGGTGCTTTTTTATTTAACGTAGCTACTTAATAAAACCTTAATAGTGTGCTTATGTGCCTCAAAACTAGCAAAAAATTACATTTTACAGAGGGATTGAATGAAACATAACATGGCCAAAATCGTGTGTGTGATGAGGCAGATGTAATAAGCACCTTATATCGCTAATGTAATATCGCTAATGTGTAACTTGGCAATTTAGGTAGGTATAGCTATTGTAAATAAATTGATTATGGTAAAAAATTTGACGTACCTTCGAGATTTATAAAAAAAGGAGAAAAAACAGGGACTTGTCATCACTTTTTTACACCGTTTTTTCAACCGAGCAGTTAACGAAGTCATCCTCACAGTGTTATCTTTTCTTACAGCAAAGCAAGAGATATTAAAACCAGCGTATCACGGCCTGTATCCTATGTTGAAGATAATATACATAGCTCAAAATAAGATTGTTATATACGAGTAGAAATAGGTACCTCGTAGATAAAGAAAACCAGCCAACAGCAGGAAAACGAAATTCGCATTTGTAATTCGTATTTTCTTTACTACATTTGGTTCTGAAAACTGGTTGACCTAATTGGCTATTATGTTTATGAAACATTGTTTATTATATTTTCGAATAAAGAAGACACAATACAATTCAGAAATAAACTATAAAAAAAATATCTTTACGACTCAGTGTCTACTTTTGTACGGGGAATAGGTTGACGGTAGGTACTGTACATTTTCCGATAGTAGTTACTGTATAACGTGAAAGCCGATTGTTGTATTGAGTTGATAAGTCTATTATGTGTCAACATCCGTTGAAGACCGTTGGAGCAGATTCTATGGTCCTTTCAAATGCCTGTACAAATCAATTCGATACAAAACCACAAATAGAAAATATTTTCTCTTCATTTACAGAGGGCAAGTTAAAGTGTCGGTATTTCGTAATAATACTCGTAATTGTGACAGCTTCTATTTCGCCTTATAAAGAGTTTTCTGCTATAAAACATCAAATGTGTTTAATTTACTTTGTTAATTACGTATATCGAAGTTGAGCTACGTATATCTCATTAAACTTTTAACCAAAGCGTTTAATAATTATTATTATAGAAAACGACTCGGAAGCTATAATTTTAATTACCACGAAGTCAATCCCTTAAGCAGTAAAGCTTAAAGATATACGAGTATTTTATACTACATATAAAATACTTTCTGACTGACGTATCAATTCACAGCTAAGCCTAAACCGCTGATCGTCGAAACCTGTAACTGGGAGGGTGTATTCTTTGCATGACATAGGCATTCCATAAGATAAGATTTTTCGAAATTTGCCCCTTAAAAGCGTGAAAAACGGGGGCAGAATTTGTATGGAATAACGTGATTCCTTGGTCAAATTAATTATAAAATTCACGTAGGCGAAGTTGTATTTAATAAGCTAGTATTTTATTAAAACAGAGAAAATCTGTACAACAAAGCTCTGTTAAACGTTTAAGAAAGACACATACGAGTAAGTTCACCAATTCGCAATTCGCAATTCGCACTTGTAATTCGCAATTCGCGTTATGGTATAATTTTGGTTGTAGTTACTTATAATAGAAATATCTCCAATGGATCACCTAGTCATTTACAGAACAATTAATTACAAAGCGTACCTATTTAAAGAGTAAGTATAAGTACCCAGGAATGTAAACTTAGCGAACACTAGTAAGCCTGCACTCATATTCATCAACCTATCCATAGTTACTTTATTCTCAGAATATACAAAACTTTTTTAATTTCACGCTTGATTCGAAAACTTCCACGCGAGACCAACGCAGGAGCCGAGGGCATGGTGCTGAGATGTCAATATCTCTGAGTTTTATATTGAGTGATGGATAATCTTATTCTTATTTATGTTTCACGTGATAAATTACTCAACTTTTGCCTAATATGAACGATTCATCTGTTGCCAATTATTTACCTACCTACCATTTTTTTCATGGCGAAACGCTTTGATATTTGCCGGAAACCTTTGAGGCGACGTGACTGCCAAGCTTTGAATTATATGGCATTATGTTTTTATTCGTAAATAGGCAAAGAAATTCTTAAAAACATTATTAATTTTGTGAAAGAGGAAAACGAACACTGTAGCTAAAATAATATTTATAGACCTTCTACATTAATGCTGTGTGTATCGCAGGTAAATAATTTCGCTTCTCATCTGATTCAAAATTCGGACATGGTATCACCACGTAGCATTTCCGTAAAATGGTATTCGTTTATTAATTTGCTGAAGTAGTAGAATAAAGAATACAAGATACCTCAAGTTAATCTAGTCTCCAATCTAACGACATTTTAAAAGTTACAAATAAACATTATATTACAATTAAACAATGTTAACTTGTTATGTAAAAAGATGAGGTTCTCAATCCGACTGTGTAATGTGTATATTTAAGACGCAATCCACTTCAATATTTCCAATATCATCGGTATCAACGTAAAACAACAAATATATTATTATTCATGCTAAGGGATTTTCCTCAACAAGATAGACGGTTTGATGTCTCCGATGATCTTGGTTTCGAATCATGAGGGACATGACTAACGAGTTGTGTCATTTTAGCGAGCGTCGGTTGAATTTGTACGTTATTTGCACTGCAGAGACGGGAAACTTTTGGTTACGGAACTCTTTTTTTCTCGCTTCAATTACGCTGCTTTTCTGCGTGTTGCTTGATTGTACTCATTCTTTTGCCCTCACCGAACAACTTTCGTAGATCTACGATTGTTTTCGCAACTCGCCGCGAGTTTCCGGTAAAGTACAAACTTTATTTCTGACATAGTTTTTACTTTTATGTTCTTTACCTACAGATTTTGTAAAAGACGGTTAGTAGAGTTATTTTCATCGATCGATTTTGTTTTCATCCATGTACACGTTAAAATTCATAAGAAAGTTTTCCGCTGTTTACAGAATCAATTAAGCCTGGAGCACAAAGGCTTGCCGGACATATAGAGTGCACAGAGTGACGTCAATGGGTGTGTCCTATTGACCCTCGACGTTAGGGGACTTGTAACATCGATGCCAATCTTATTATGTTGTAGGTATATCAATCATGTGGAAATGTAATAACTGGCCGACATTGGTATTACAACTCACCATTATTAATTGAAGCGTATATAATAGTAGCAGCGGTGGTTTTATAATCATATCAAAATTGTAAAAGCTTTGTGTGGGATATTTATATTATCGACCCATTACTGTCCCACAGTTGGGCACGGGCACTTTCACTTATGAGAGGGTTTTGAATATCTTTCTTAAACGTTATGGAGAATAGGTACCTATACATGTTTCATCGCAGTGTTTCTTGTCATGGAAGAGAAAATGGTAACAAATTTCTGCGATCGAACCGGGAACTCACCGGAAAGGTGAGACGTATTTTAACTTTTGCTTATAAGAGTAGTGTGTTGGGTATATCTGAACGACATAAACTGTTTGATGGGTATCGGTTTGTTTCGCTTACCTACATGTAGGTAGATAAAATTAAATGAAACATGTTGTACTATTTCCGTACACCCTATTTTCATATATCTGCTGTTGATGGGATTTATCTCCATTTTCTGAATGGGAAATTCTGATAAATCCGTGACTCATGTGGCGAAGAGAACGGATCTGATTCATCAAATTAATCCTCTATTATGCAGACGGAGAAACTCAAACATCGATCAGTTCAAGTGTACCTATCGAACTAAAATAGTAGGTAGGTACGTGTATATAGACTTATCTGAAGAACATTGTTCCGGCTTCAAACGAACTAATAAGGCTTGTAATACATTATGAAGCATCTCTTTGAACATGCGATACGTTGTACACATATAAATTAGCTACATATAACAGATTTAACCTTGATGCCTCGTACCTCTATTAGCATATATTTCTCTAAAAATTTTGGAGAGATAAGATAATATTATTGTTTTGTTATTCATCAAGTACACACATATAAATAAATTTAAAGTGTCTCTCTGTGACTTCAAAATAACTTTATTTTCTCAAATAGCTACATAGAGTTAAAGTACAAAACCTACTATCTAAACAGTCGGTTTATTAATTTTTGTCTGTCTTTCTGTTTATATGAAACGCTAAATGAAATGCTAAACCGCATTTACTTAAAGTGGTACCTTGGATTTTCAGTCCATTTTAAAAGTGTAAATAAAATGTCACTAAAAATGAGCTTCGAGCGAGTGTAATGCAGTGACGGTTTACCTTTCAAGCGAGCATCCATAATTACGTAATGGAGCGTGAGCCCCGCTGTCCGAGCGAACTATCCCGAAATTTCTGAAACGTTTAATGTTTATTGACTTTCACTTTGATAAATGATGGAAGTATAAATATTGACGTACCTACTTACAAGTGGTAGAATACGAGATTAACGTGTGTTTCATTCGGTTATACATATTAACTCGTAATAGGTATGTATAAAAGAGCCAGATAAAAAAAACAGTTTATTATATATTTGATAAAAACGCATCAGTAACTTGTAGTATTAAGCAAACGGGATTCATAAATCTTATGCCCGCGGTTTGTTGTGTTTAGTGGTCTTCAGATTTGGGTCTAGAGAAAAATCAAAAATGGGTGTCTAATAAAATATTTATTTACTGCTCGGATTTGCGTCGCGTCGTATCAGTGAGTGACATAATAAAACCCTCCTTGCCCCCGTGTGCTACGCCATGCTCGCTCGCCCTTTCTTCTCGTTTTGCGTTAGTTTTGTTTTGAGTTATTTTAATTCTATGATTCCTTCAAAGATACTCATCTTATATACTAAGTGTAAAGATCAGATCTAATGTCAATTTAGTCCTTACTATTATATTTTTTTATTTATTTTAGGTATTTTAAATTTATTTTAGGTTACAATGTCTGTAAAAAAAAACTGTATAAACTATTATTTTAGACCCATATATATTATTTTAGACCCAATTTTAAAATCACAAAATGGTTATTGTGATTTCTACTTTTTCTCAGTAATTATTATGCTTTTACAACTTAAAAAATTTTCTGGTTTACATGGCGCATGCCTGTAAAGCTCCGCAAATTCTATTTCTGAAGCACATCACCTTATAACAATTATAACCGGTAGAAATTAGTGTAGTCTTTGATCGCGTAAAGCCGCATTAGTAACCTCTCTTGCAAGTATAATATTATGTTATCTTTATTGTAGAAATGGCACGCTCAATAAGGAAGAAATACGATCGTACAAGGAAACTGCTTTAGCAAAGCACTCTTGATTAATGTCACTATTGTTGATGCTAGGTTTTATTCTTTAACATACAAATATAACAAATATCTACCGTAGTTCTTCCTAAAAGGTTTTCCGTAATACTACCACCCACTGGCCTTAAGCATCAAATGTGAAGGTACAAGTAGGTACGTTATATTATGTTGTTAATAAACGTGACGGAGTCGTAACCTGAAAGCTTCTTCGATAAGACTTTCAAAAACTTCGTTCCATTAGTTTCAAACTTGGTCATATACCTATCTTCTCGTATTTAATGTTTGGAGACTATCATTTTATACTATTAAAATTATACTATGTATATACATTTCATAATAATTTTTTTATATTATTATGTCTTCATCTCTTATTTTTTTACCTTTTTACTGAACTAATTACGAATTAGGAGTAAATACTAATGCTGGCATGACAATCTTGAATCCATAAAGTAATCCTTTATCCCACTTTTATCTTCATTATTCATCTTACGGTAAACGAATTTAAGTAATCATTGAGCGCACTGAATTAATAAACAGGACCCGAAAAGAGAGAGTAGTAAAGGGTAAAGCGGTGCGAAGAGTCTCGGACAAATTAATAACTCCTTTGTTTTAGCTACCTTCAAAAGATTTAAAACATTTATTTATCCTATCTTATATCCTATACCTATTATTAAACGAGCAAACATTTTATTTTAATCTAGCTTTAAATACTTATGGCTTTTAAGAGAAAAAGATATTTTAATAGAGTTTTGTTATAAATTTCTGACAGGACCTAAAGATGGTAGCATAGTTGTAACGACATAAGGGAAGCACAAAATTTCCGACACACAAACAGGGGCGTAAAATTGTGGATAAACACGAAGCTGGAATGTTTACATATTTAGGCAGGAATGTTTAAGGATTTGAGAAGAGGTATGGGAAATGTTTGTAAAAATTACGAGCACTGGAGATGAGAAAATAATTATTGTAGTCTAAAGAACGTACTTTTGAATGGCCATTTTTATTCATAGGGCATTTTCTGGCAACGTAATTACAGAAACAGAAAATTTACAGCTCTCAACAAAGTTATGTGAAGTCAAAATACCGAAAACAGTTTTAGATTCACCGTACGCAAGTACATACATTTCTAAGTTAATGAAGCCTCTGGTCCTGGAAATAATATTTTTGTAATTTGGTTTTTTGATGATTCTAGGCTAAGCTTCATAAAATGTTATCTGACTATAATATACTTCATATAGAAAAGTAAACTCGAAATAAGGTCATTTATTTGAAAGGATTAAAATTTTCATTCGCGAATGCGACGTGCTCAACACATACGTTGTGCTTATATTACGTTATCTGGGCCTTTCCAGACGTTTGTAATAAACCGTCAACGTTACATTACTATAACATAGTACTTACCTATAAAGCCCAAAATATAGGTGTATAATAGTTTAAACAAAATTTAATGAATAACCTTTATAAACGCTCGGAAATTTCGTTAAAACTTTTTATTTTATATCATACGTGGATGAGTTATATTATTTCAAAATTGAAATTTTGCAATAACTATAATATAGTTAGAAAATATTATTTTCTTCATCATTTTTAAGCAATCTACAATAATCTACATTTCTTAAGAAGCCTAAGGACCTACGTTCTTAACAGATGTCTCTTGACTGCAAATGTTTCATAGTCATTCGTGTATTAATATTATTTATGTACCTAACACCGACATACATCTGTTTTGAGAATGTCCATTGAATGAATAATTTTTTACTTTTAAATTAAATATATTGGTACCGGCCAGATTTTTGGAGAAGTCAATGCGATGAGATAATTTCTCTGGTGAACCATTGGCGATCTTTCTATTTATTTGCACAATTATAGATTTCAATAAAATATAGGTTCAATCCAAATTTATCTTTTCAGATTTCCAAATTAATTATTACGGTTTTGTTTACTACTAGTGAATATAAATCGTATAGGTATCCTCAACGGACTTACTTAGCGGATAGTCAATAGAAAATGTATCGTTTATTTCAGCCTTGTATTCTGTTTGCGGAACATAATAGTACCTACAATGTTATAACTGCCCGCCAAAACAATTAATTCTAATTTTACATTAACTTAGCAGAGAGGGGTGCCGTCCAACATGTCTCTCGTTCTGTGGGTAATAGATTTATCGACCAATATTACTTAGTTTGTCGAAGTAAACACTCTGTTAACATTTACCTACGAATAAACACCTACCCACCCCTACACAACTAGGCAACTAGACATACAAAAACAAATAATATCCTATGATATAATAAGTTGGAGTTGAGCTCACTTTTAATAAAGATGAAAATGCAAATGAGAATATTTGCGAAATACAATTTTGTCTAATGGAGTAGATAGCTACATTCTTTCTCAATAATTAATTAGTTATTTTGTCCACACAGTATACTATCTCTTCGGCAATGGGCGGTTGGATAAGCCTAGCCCAACAGCAGACGGGACAGGAAGAAAGTTTTATTCCGTCACAAACATATTTGAACCCCTCTGTACAATGCTGGCTCTAGAAACCGCTGAGAATTCTAAAACTTGGTTAATACCTCCTCTTATCTTTGCTATGAATACCTACTTCGTGTTAAATAACGTTTCATATATCTATTATTATAATTATTAATACTAGGGTATCAACTAAAATAGTGTCTGTTTCAAAATGGATACCAGAAAATTAAAAAAAATCTTCGAATCTAACGCCTGCCTATACCGAGGCTTGAGAGTCAGATAAACATAAAACGTCGCACAATAATAAAAGTACAGATACGAATATAAAGGCTAATAAATTATTTTTCTCGAATCCTTTATTTGGTTTTTTTCAAAGAAATGGGTTAACAAGTTGAAAAATTACATTTTCATAAAACAGTTTTTTCATGTTGTCTGTCTTTGAGCCACATAAAAGTGAATTAGCAGAAGAAGAAAAAAATATCTGTTTTGAGATGTGGAATGCACGCCAGGATATCAAAAGAGCAACGGGTAATTTTATTACTAAAAAAGTATTGTTGTGTTAAAATTATTTTAATTCCGGTTACTGAGATAAGTTATACTGAGATAAGTCGTAAATATTTCTTAACCGTGATATTGATAGGTTTTGGAACGCGGCTATAATTAAATTTAAAATCAGCATTAGTGATAGTAGTATTTTATGGAATTATTTCCATTTAGGATTAACATTATTTGCTTTCCTCACATTGCGTTTGCTAAAAGTTCTCCATAGAGGTACGTCAATTCAATCATCCTATAATTAATTAACTAATAAGGCTTAAGTCATTTTTATGATGAGTAGGTACCTATCCTACAACATAACAGCATATTATGAATATAAAAACTTCTAAAACGTGATTGCCATTTTACAAATTGCTTGTAATGTTTCTTACAGCTACGGTTTATGAAAAGATATAGCGAGCTACGAACTGATTTTCGTTTCAATGTAGCCCCAATCAGAAAGTAATAAAGACGGCCGTGCGGTTTTGAAAGACTTGGTACAGAAACTTTTAAACGGGAAGTAACATGCTCTCATAGCTTCGCGGTGAAAGCGTTCAATTTTTCATCTTGTCTAAAGAAATATTCACAAATAAGATAGATATTAACGTAACCAACTTCGGTTTATTAGGTAAGAACGCGAACTTAAAAGATGAGTTTTTCTGATACAATCCAACTGCTGTTATAAGTTGTCACTACAGCCCGTAAACATCCACATCCAATCTTTTTTATCTTTACGAGTACTTCTCGTAAAGACAAAAGCAAGTAAATGTTAAGTGGTCATTGTAATTGGATGAACAAGCTTGAGGAGAAATAGAAATTTCAGTAAATTCAGTAAAACACAGTTTTTATTAAATAAAAAATTCATCCTAAGGTCCAATATGATATTACCTACGAAACCTTGATTTTCTACTTGCGATTATCATACTTTATCGCGTTTGACCTAGCAACGTTACTTCTAAGCCGGCTTTATAAAGGAGTATATAAATACATATTAGAAAGGGAGCAGATCCAGTAAAAGTACGTCGTAGCCGGTAGCCTACCTGCGCTCACTTGTAAGCCAGCTATAAATTTAAATTTGCTCTGCTGTAAAGTAACTTCTTAACAGGACAGTAAAAACAAATTTCCACCGTACAGGAAGCGATGAAATGTGTGGTATTAATACTTTGGGACAGAACTTAATTTGTTCTCTGTGCTAAGATTCAATTATACAGTTTGGCTTATAATTATCTTAGTAGATAAATAAATAGGAATAGGATGGAAGCTCTTATTTGTTTTGGCAGCGTTTTATTTTTATTGCAACTAGTGTTACTATTAACGTAACACACGGAGCCGATAACAGTAAATTCGGACTTTTTATACAGTAAGTCTTTTGTAAAACTATATAAGTTAGTTCCAGTTTCTTCTTATTGTCCTTTATTGGGAGACCTTTAACATTTAAAACAGTTAATTTCATATTCAGGCCAGACAATTAGTCTGCTTCCCGCCTTTCTTAACGCTGTTCGATAGAATATTCCGGGCTAAAGTTTAGTGGTCTCTTTCGAACTGATATTATATTTTAGTCGAACAAAAACCTCAAGTAATTTAAAGAAAAATACTAAAAAGGTAGTCACGTATTTTATCGACTTCTAAGTAAATGTCCAAGCCTCTTATTGGAATGCTTTTTATTAAGCATACAATTATACCATATAAAAGAATATGCGAGTCATATAAAAAATATCGTACCTACATACGGCCATCGTTCTTTTTTAGTCCACTCTAGTGTCCTTCGAGTTATGAGCAAAGATTTTATCATTAAATGGTTCGTAAGTATCTATAAGTAAATTACTTTCGCAGATATAGGTATAGTCAATACACGACACGATTTCATGAACAATAGTCAATTCACGAAAACATTGGAAAACGCGTCAAAAGTTTACGTCGCCAATTGGCATCCGCCTAACAAATTTTAAAAACGTAAATGTATTGGCGTGTTATCGTAACAGCTGTACCGACAGCGTCTGTTTCATTTAACGCCGGCATTCATTGTTTCCAGTTGCCAGCGTATCAGCGTATAAATAGGTAACTGAAGAACTCTTCTCACTCCATTCAAACTTCGCACGGATTGTGCGAAGTAGGACATATGGAGCGGTTTAATTCGCGTCGTGAAGTTTGTTCTACTTGTTTTGGTTAATTTAGACCCTTTAAACGAGGATACAGCCGAGAAAAGAGATTAAATAAAGTATGGAATTTTATTAAATACTTATGCAAGTCGTGTTTTAGTTTGATCGGACAAAAATTTAATATAACCGTTGCAACATGTTTGTCAAATCTGAAATTGGCGATATGGTGAACTATAAACTTAGAAATAAACTATAGTTATAGGTAACTAAGTATTTTTAACCTAGGACACAAAAATGATACGTAGATAGATAGAAAATTGGAAACTGGGAAACTTTCTAAACGTGCTATGTAGGGGTACCGATGTATATCAGCTTTTCGGTATCAAATATTAACAATTACATTTATGAGTAATACAAAAGGGTAAAGGAACTGCTAAGTAAGAAACCTGAACAAGCATCAGGGATTTCGAAGAGTAATTATTCAAGTTGTTAAGTTTCCAAATATTTGTGCTTGAGTTAACTGGAGAGAAATGTTTAGGTACTTTGTAAAACATAAATAATTAAGAAGCAACTAAACTCTGGTATTAAATTATCATCAGAGCAACGACGTAGGGTCCAATCTCGGCTCAAGTGTTTGGGTTATTGTTGAACAAATAGGTGACTCAAACATCATACATTTTAGATGAGATGAAACTACTCGGGTGAAGGTAAGTTTGCCTCATGAAAAAACTTGCAAAGGTCCTTCACATTATTGTTAGGGTTATTGTTACCATGTTATTTTCTTTTTTATTTAAACGATGTTTCGATAAAATATAAACTGCTTTTAATGCTTGAAAATGAGTAACTAAAAATGTATAAAATAATAGCGTATACATGAAAACTATACGCAGCTCAATTTATTTATTTTCTTTATTACTGTCATGTGGTATTTGGAGATCAACGATGGTAGGATTTATAGCAACTTTTATTGAAGCAAATTTGGAGATGTTCTATTTTGTTAAGATGTTTTATATTTATTTAATTTTACTTTAATGCTTGGAACTCCAATATTTTTACAATTTTTAAATTACAAGGGCCTGATAGATTTTAATGAGACAAGCTTATTTTATATCACTTCCAACAACGCGAAAATAATGTACGAGTACAAAATAAATTCTCAGTATGAGATAGATAGTTATTCTAAAAGTGTTTGTCATTTAGAGAACACTTTGTGTGATATTGTAACAGAAGTGGACGCTAAAGTTCCAAACAAGTTTATAACTTGTTTCAGACGAGGCCCCTTAAATTATCTTAAACAAGAATTTACCCAAAGGATTTCTAAATTAGTTATCGAGTTAGCAACTTCTTACAAACAGGATATGAATTTCTACTCTTGAGTACTTTACTGCCCGCAAAACGTTATGGTTTCATTTCTGTTCCATCTTAGTCTTTCGTCTTTACTCAACAATCAGAAAAGGCATGGAGTAAATTTCATCAAGTTGCATAGGCGTAGCTCGGGAAGTGAACCAAAAAGAAACCAAAAAGTAGGATTTTTATAGACTAGCTGTATACTAAAACAAGAAGATAACAAAGTATTTAATTCTTATTTAATGTTTTTTTTCAAGTCATATTCTTTCATAGTAAAATTACTTTAATTTTTAATTTTAATGAAGATGCAAAAGACTAGATTACATTGCACGCTTCGCCAGCTAAGCTTTTACATAGAAAGCTTTGGCGAATTCATTAAAAAGAACGTTTTTAATGATTCCAGATTTAAAACTTCTCTTGAGTCACTGAAAGTAGTTTTATAATAGGTATTCATACACAATATGCACAAAAAAAATTGCAACGAAATCCAGAAAACTAAAAAGTAACTCTGTTCGTATAAAAAATCTATGTCACAATTCTAAAACTTTTTTTTTATCTATTGTTATTTTTGTTGCATTTACTGTAAGGCAAGACAATTAACAAGATATGTGGTAGTAAATTACACACATAATCAAATGGCGCCTCAAACAGCAATAGCCATTCAAATGTTGACAGCTAGGGACGAACAAATAGGGCGACATTTAACATGGAGAGCTCACATTTTTGGGGCGATTACCTTCCAAAGACCATTCATCATGTAGATTAACGTTTAGCGCTAATCGCTTAAGCGAGCACTGCCTGTGTATCATAACAAAGTGAATCCTTTTGGTACGAGTGGACATTGTAGCAGGGATTTAAGGACACTTTGTTGACAAAATCGTTTAAATCCTGTTTCGTTTTGAATGTTATGTTGTGTTCAGCAGCGGCTGCTTTTTAACCAACTTCAAAAAAGGGGTTATTAATACGTTTACCGTTTGCAGTTAATATTAATGGATACGAAAGACAAACGCATGATAATCAATCATGGCTTCCAAATATACAAATTTAATAGATATACAATGCATGTTGGTCTGCGCATATGACGCGCATATGCTATTCCTTCAGATTCACACTACCAGCCAGGGTCATGTGAGTTTCATGCCTCAATATGAAAAAGAAACTCATATTGCCAAACATAGAACCTCCTCCTTTTGAAACCGGTAAAAATGGAGGGAAACAATGTTATGCTTACACGACACCTACATAGGTATTAGGTATACCTATTCGTATTAATAGCGTGGGACACTTTAAATATTACGAATTTCACTGTTACCTGGTTCATAACTCTTTGCTCGTCTGGTTATTCGATAATAGCGTTATATCGCAAAATTCGTTCAACCGTTTTCTCCAACTAGATACGATTCTCGTATAACATTTTATTATATCCTTTGACATCCTATCGAGCATCAATATCGACACGCTCTGCGATACTCGAATTACATACTTACAGTCAATATCCGATTTAAATGGCCGCTCAATTCTTAGGGCGTTGTTAGGTATGTTATTACCAACTGAATTTATGTTTAATATTTTTCATATTCATGGATAGGATGGACTTTTTTAAAAATTATCTTTTTACAATAAAATTATAAATTTGTATCACACAATTACCACATATGATAAGAAGTTAATAATGTTACTGGTTAAGGCAAATAGCGGTTAACAGTTTGATCCGACTTGTTGATATTTTTGCATAGGTACATACGAGTAAGTTTGATATAATAATTAATATATTTAATTATGTATACACACCGAATACGATAATGAACAAGCTTCGTTGAAATGTAAGTAGTAGAAGAAATGATAGAGGCGAGTTGACGCTAAATTTGCCTTAAAAACAAAAGTAGACAATAAAATAATTCTTACTACTTTTATACTGCAGTTTAAAGCTTTTTTATATAAAATTTTATTGAACGTTTATTCGTGGTAGGTAATAAACTCCACGGACTACTGATACGTGAGTATTCAATGTGAGCGTTGGTAAAACAACAGATGAATTTGCTACAAAATAAAAGTATGCATTGTACAGATACGATACGATACAGCATTCTCGTAACAAAGATAATGAAAAACGAAATACCGGAAACAAAAGCCTTGAAAAGAACGCGGATTCCAGAGGCGATGGCAGTCGATTGCGATTGCTGTAAACGAAACAAAATTTATAAACTCGTTATTGGTACAGTGGGCAGTGAGTGGGTTCGTTGAATCGAGAATGGTTAGGGCGGATTTACACGTATTCGGGTCAGCATTGCGCGTTTCCCGACCGACGTGCCGCGGGATTCGAATAGCTATGCGTCGGCAGATTGTAGACAAACACTATATAAAATTGTAAACTAAAACCAAGGGCTACCAGTACATAATGTAGATAAGTGTATTGTAATCATTCTATCTTGGCTTCAACCCTTTTTTATGTCCCACTGCTGGGCACGGGTCTCTCCCCACAACCGGGGAAGGCCTGGAGCAT
>DWQK01000025.1:0-17401 GCA_018231225.1 Noctuana stator
TCGTGTAAAAGAGCTACCAAACTCTTCTGGACATAGTGGAGAAGAAAAGAAAAATTTGCAACATTGTTGGCGGGGTAATAAGTCCAGTATTAGCCAATATATATTTACACTATGTGCTAGATCTATGGTTTGAAAAGAAAGTAAAACCCAAATCTAAAGGATATATGGAGCTAGTCAGGTACGCAGATGATCTTGTGGTGAGCTGTGAAAATGAGGAAGATGCTAAGGAATTTCTAGAATCACTGAAACAGAGATTAGCCAAGTTTGGTTTGGAAATATCTGAAAACAAAACAAGGATAGTAAAGTTTGGCAAGAAAGGATGGTACCAAGCAAAGAGAGAAAAGAAGAAAATGGAAAGTTTCAACTTTCTAGGATTTACGCACTACTGTGCAAAAAGTCGTAATGGCAGGCTAATTATGGGACATAAAACCTCAAAAATAAACCTAGCTAGGAAACTTAAAGAAATCAAAGAATGGTTGAAAACGACACGTAACCGGATTTGTCTCAAAGATTGGTGGCAGATACTAAAAGCTAAACTAAGAGGGCACTATAACTACTTCGGGATTAGTGGAAATTACCGATGGCTCAGTAAGTTTGAGTGGGCGGTAAATAAGCTAACGTTTAAGTGGATAAACCGTCGTAGTCAGAAAAAGAGTATGACTTGGGAACAATTCATGAACTACAAACAAGTCAATCCACTACCAAAGCCAAAAATATGTTTTTCTTTATATATAGGAGGTATATCGTGAACGCTATTATTGTGGAGCCGTGTGCGGGAAAACTGCAAGCACGGTTCTTATGGGGGAGTCATAAAAATAAAACTCAAACAAGGGGGATAGGACTATGACTTCTACCAACTGTTAGACTGTAAGTTAAGTGAAGTAAGATTTGAAAGATTACCGTCAGCTAAGGCCTCTGCACCTCCGTCACTAATTTTGTTAAACTGTAAGTCAAGTGAAGTAAGATTTAAAAGATTATCTTTAGCTAAGTTCTCTGCACCTCTGTCACCAATATTGTTACTACTTAAGTTAAGTAAAGTAAGATGTGAAAGATTCCCACCAGCTAAGACCTCTGCATCTGTGTCATCAATATTGCAATACCGTAAAGAAAGCTTTGTAATGTATGTCCTACTCCGTAAAAAGATTACCAATTCGCTTGTATTTATTGTGGTGTGAGATAATGCTAAAGCGTCACCTTCGACATATTGAGAAAAGTCCATTTTACCCTCCATATTAATACTATCATGTAACATATAAACATTACATAATAAACATGCTAACGCTATCATAAGACAGCTAAACTATAAGTCAACCACTTTTTTAAAAAATATTTTCAATAAAAATGTAAGCCAATTAGCATCACAAAAAATCTAATTATTGACTTTTTCTAAAAACATAAAATAGTACGTATATTTGTGAGAGCTTTTTACGTAAAAGGGGTGTTTCAAAAATAAAAGCGTAAAATTGTTACAACAAAGTTAGGCAAATCAGTTCGTACCTAAATGTGGCAAAAGTAGGCTAAAATAGCTGACTTTGCGATATAGTAAAATTATTATAAATAAAAGTTCGCACGGATCTAGCGGTAGACCATGCCATCCCAAGAAAAACACTTCTCACCGCCCTTGGTTTTGAGTGGTAGAAATGGTTATATTATTTAATTCATTAGCAATATATAATATTAAATTAATAGTAATTCATTTGACAATAAGTATTAAGATAAACTTATAAAAAACAGAATTTAAAATAAACAAAACGTCATGTATCTCTCATATTAAGAGGCTTTTGTTGAGAGTTATTCAAGTCTAAAAAAAATTTTCAAATTGAGGATTGACAAAACCTAAAAACGTGATATCTTGCTTGAAATGGCATCAAGTTACTATAGTGTATGTTAGACGTAACAGTTTCCATTTTTTTCCATTCATAAAGAGGTGATCATGCTACGTTCAGATATTCCAAAAGTTTTATTTTCGTCTATTAAAGAGGATGATCCTTATAGAGCATCTAAGCTTTTTCAAATTGAACGCTGGTGCTATGCAAATTGGCATCTGCACCAAAAAAGTGGCAAAAAAGGACGTAATTTTCTTGCACAGGTATTGTCTAGTGAGGATTGTTGGAAAAAAGTAGACAATTTACATGGAGTTAAGCTTGATAGGCAAGTCGTAGGCAAAAAGTTAATTGCGCCAGATTCAGGTAATCTCTTTGATAAGTATGCCATTGCCTGTCGTTGCTGTCTAGAAGAAGATATTATTGCTTTGTTTGAGGAAAGAAAAGAGGAATTATCAGCTCAAGGTAAGAGTAGTCTATTGGAGTATGAGCACTTAGTTAGGTGTTGCGGATCTGGTCTTTTAGCGCAGTTTTGGTCACATTTTGTTAGTGGTTACATCTCTAAACTAAATTTAGATGGCTGTCATCCATATGAGTACGGGCTTAAATGTGCTGTGAGTCTTAAGCAAGAGCAGGCAGTGGAATTCTTCTGGAATAAAATAAAATCATTACCTGAAAGTGAGATGAGCGAACAGAAAAAGGATGAAATCTTGATGAAGACAGCAGTATATGTAGCAGGGAACCGTTGTAATAGTTATCCTGAAATATTCGAGTTTTGTTTTAGTCAAATAAGTCCTGATAAATATCCAGAACTTCTAAAAAGAGACTTAGCTGAAAATGGTTATTATGGTAGTCTAAACACGCTACAGGGTGCACTTCGCTTTGATCAATTTCAGGAATTATTTGATTGTTTAAAGCCAAATGATGTTCCAGAAGATGATTATAATATCTGGTTAGACATGGAAATCAAAAAACATTCAGAGCCTTATGTAAGTGAAAGTGTAAAGCTTTTTATGCATATGTGGATGAAGGAAGGATTTGATAGCCATCGTGCTTTAGTGATAAGAGAGGAACTAGAGGATAAATCACCTCTTTTCTGTACAGTTTTATTAACACCTTTAGTAGAAAAGGGCTGTATGGAACCAGTATGGGCGTTATTAAATAAAGCTAATTCTGATCAGGTTAAAGAGTTTATGTGTTCTAAACAGGCAGGCTACATACGATCTATATTGGAAAAAAGAGATGCTGATTCATTGAATAAGTTTCTAGCATATAGAAAGTCTACAGATGAAGAGTTCACTAGCTTAACTGAAGTTGAATTAAGCAAAGCATGTGAGCAATTAGGGTTAAGCAATTAAGGTATTATAAGGCAATTCTATAAAGTAGGTGGTGGTTTCTTGTTACTACTTTAGCTTCTGTCAAAAAGATGTTGCATTGTAATACAAATGTTATATACACAAGTCAGCATGTAGGCAAAAATAGCTTTTATTATTGATATCTCTGATGGTTATACAATAAGCTTGGTATAGTGGGTTTAGTATAATATAATGAAGGGGGTTTATGTTCAAGATACAATATCCAACAGATCATCTAAAAAAAGAAGATGTTAATTCAAAGATTACTGAATTATCGGATGAAGTGCAATATATAGAGCAAGCTAGAGAATTTTCTCAACTTAAGCGTTATCGGAGATCTGATGTTGATTCCGAAAGTGGAAGTCAGATTAAGAGAATCGATGTTCCAGGAGACGGTAGTTGCTTGTTTTGGTCTGTTACTATGGCTTACTTAATACCCGTCAGAAACGACGATGCTTTATTTCGACAAAGGTATGAAGTACTATTTGGAAATGATGGAACTGTAACCCAAAATTTAGATCATATTAGAGGTTTGGTTCGGAATTTAGGTGCTGCGAATTATGATGATACATTTGCAAATTTAGTAAGAAACTTATTTCGTAATCGAGTAGTTGATCACATAAGTTCTTATAGAAATGAGTTCAGAGATTTTGTTGAAGGTGATTTTGAGCGTTACTTGGAAAACATGAGGAACCCTGATACTTGGGGAGGTGAACCTGAAATAAGAGCAATGAGTGGAATGCTTAGCGCAACGATTAGTGTTTCTGGTGAAGTTGAGACTCAATATGGTAATGGGGATATTCAAATACAATTATTTCATGTTGGTGCACCAGGTAAACGAAACCATTATAATTTTGGTCTTGAAAGGAATATTATTGATAATGATAAAGAGCTTGCAAAAGGCTTAAAAAGAGTCATGGGTAAAGTAAGACCACAAGACTTTGAGTTAATACAGTTATTGATAGAGGAAGCAGATAAAGAAGTTGGTATAAGCCGGCAAGATGAGGATTTTAAATCTTTTGAACCGAGATTTCAGTCATTTGTGGATCAGATTCCATCTTATTTACACTCTGTAGAAAAAGCAGGGTTTTTTACACACTTCTTCCTAGGTAGTTTTTCTACTTTGTTGGATACAGAGATGGCAAAAAAGCTAGACATCAAGGAGATTTATTTTAGCTTTGACGGTGCAAAGACTTTGAAGGTAGCTATTATAAAAAATGGTGAAATGAAGAGTCAAAAAGATGTGATCGATAAAGTAAAATTATTTGTTATATCAGAAAGTGGTTCTCATTCTTACACTCAAGAGTTTGATCAAGGTGAATTGAAGGAGGTATTAGGCAAGCTTTACTCTCTTATTGAAAATAACCTAGATAAAATTAAAGTTAAATCAATAAAAATCATTAAAGATGCCGGTCATCAGGGAGAAATAGTTGTTGATGTGAAAGATAAAGGAGTAGACATAGAACATAATTCTGAAGTTCAATTTAAAAAAGTGAGAAAAGGGTTATGGAGGGATCCCGAAGTCGATATAGCGAAGCTAGCTATTTCCAATCAGCGAACAGTTAAAGCATCTTTAAGGAGAATTCTTGATAAGATTTACACAATTCACTCCGAATATGCAGACTCACTAATCTATGCTAGCAGAGCACGTGAAGCAGCACATCATGGATTTATGGTAGGCGTTTTCATGAATTTCCACTATAGGTATAATCTTAGAGTTTACCCAGAGCAATTTGCAGGAAGGGGTTATGCAGATATTATCTTGCTGGCTCGTGGTCCTGATCGTGCATTGGATTCTATTCCCATTATTATTGAATTAAAAGCGGGAGCAGGTTCTAATGCTACTCCAGATAAGGCTTTGCAGCAAGCAGAAAAGTATGCACAAGGCTTTCAACCAAATGTTCAGCGAGTTCTAACCACTGCAGATGACATTTTATGTGTTGGTGTCAATCTTGATAATCCATCTCCTATCTCTGATATTAAAGTATCAAATCGTGGAGAAGAAATAATTCCTCTTTTTCAAGATATGCTAAAATCTGCTGATGACTGGGATACGCAAAGGATTGGAACAATAGAATTAAAGGGACAGGTGAAAGATAATCTAGAACGTATTTATCATACGTTTCCTGGTACACCTGAGAAGGGAGATAATCATTATTTTAGTAGGTTTTTACTAGGGCAATCACTATTGTTAAATAGAGTTGAAGATTTAAAAACTGGTTTTAAAAAATACATTTTTATCTATGGAGACAATATACCTACTGAAGTGCATCCTAATCTTCGTAGGCTTAGACGTCCAGCAGCTGAAAGAGCCAGAGAAAGATTGTCAGCTAATCTTGATGCAAGCCATGCAGTTGTAACGATGGTGCTCATTCCAGAAAATATAGAGAAGTTGGTTTATGTGATAAATATTATTGAAGCTAATAGAAAAGATGTTCTGAACATGCTAAATGAAGTGCTCCCTCTTGAGAGGTTAAACAGAGAAATAGGAAATAGAGAAATAGTCGAATTAAATCTTAATTTTGATACTAGATACAAGTCAGATTTTAAAAGATATCTTACTGTTTGGACTGAAAAATATAATTCTTTACAAGAGTACAACAATGGAGCTGAGAGATTTCAAGGTACTTTCAAAAAAGTTACTTATCCTAATGAGTTAAAAGAAACATTTGATAAAGCACTAGATATCCAATCCTTATCAATAAGAGGATATAGTAGATTATTAGAAAAAATTGGAGAAGGAATCTTTCCTTTTAAGAGTCTCGTTAATAAAGAAGCTCATTTCCAGGGAATATTGAATGGAGTGTTTAGTTATTATAGTGACTTAAAATTACAGGAATCACCAGAAACTAGAGCATTAGTTTTAACTGAGTTTCAAACTGGTAGAGGGGAACGTATTGACATGCTAGTTCATGGTATTAAGTTTGTGGCTCAAGGTGGAAATGCTGAGGAGTACACTCCAATAGGGTTAGAACTTAAGGCATCAAGGCAGGGTAAAGGGGCTCAAGCTTTATTGAGGGAAGCAAATGATCAAATAAATGAAGAGTACAAAGAAGGTGTTACCTATAAAACACTTACAGATGGTGATGAGGTAAAATTTATCGGTGTTGTTTTCGATAAAGGATCTAATAATCCGAATAAACTTATTTTAACAAGTAGGACAACCGAGGAAGGATTTATTCCTGTTGGAGTAGTTCATAGTTCACATCATATGTTGCCTACTGTAGGGCAGTGTTCTAAAAGAAAATCTTCATCGCCGGAGTATCCACCAAGTAAAAAGCCAAGAAGAGAAAGAAGTGTAAGTATGGCCTGCATAGATTCGTTTGATGAAGAAAAGATTACAAAGGAAGAAAAAAAGCAACGTGTTAAAGAGCTATTTGATATTGATAATGCTAAGGATTTAACTAATGAAATTGTAGATATAGGTCGTGAGCAAGTGTTTGATATGATAGGCAATGCTGATAGGACTGATGTATATGTAAAAGTAAAAGATAACAATGGTAATGATAAAAAATTGATAATAGGTGATATTATAGAAATGAAGAATGCAGAAAGATATTTTGTAGATGATTATAGTGATGGTATTGAGATCTTAGTAAAAGTAGGCAGAGATAAGGATCGCGTTATAAAAGAAAAAATAAAAGGACAAAATATTGAGTATTATTTAAGCATCGATGGCTATGAAGTAAAATTCGATGATATAATTAAAAATTTTACTACAGATGCAGAAAGAGAGAAAATTCATAATAAATTACATCAACTATCAAATGATAAGCAGTTGTTAGAGAATAAAAAATACATTGAAGATATAGGTGATGTTCAAACTAATCAAGATTACTCTAATATTGTAGAGGAAATTAAACAGAACTTGCTAGCAAAAGGTGTTAGGGAAGATACTTTTGATACGTTTAAAAATCATTTTGATGATCTTGGTGAAAAAGTTTTTGCAGATTATATTAGTAATGTAGAAAGCAGCCTTCAAGAAAAAGGAATTGCATTTGATCGTGATAAATTTGATTCAGCGAAAATAAAAGGAGCAAAAGGTGGAAAGTTTTTTTCCATGATGGCTATATATGACTTGCTTGATAGTATAAGTGATACAGCAACACTTGGACGACATGATAATAATGCTTTAAAGCAAGTATTTGGTATCAATGGTATACTAGATGCTATGGATGATGTTAGGACAAGCGTAAGTATTTCTCCTAATAGTAAAGTGGGAAAATTGATTAGTAAGGTACCACAGCCTGTACGTCAAACGTTTGTTAAGATTATCAGTAATCCTATAGTTCAAAGTATTACATTTGCAACTATTGCTTATCAATTTGGATATAGTATAAACGAAATAGCTCAAGGTAATCATCATCCACTAAATTATTATTGGACAGCTAGTAGTGGTATAAAACTAGCAAGCATGAGTATAAGGCCTATAAGTGCAGGAGTTAGTTTTACAATAAAAAGTGTAAGTGCTACTACTAAGATTTTAAGAGGGTTATCTGCTGCAGGCAAAGTTTTAGGTAGGATGTCAGTATTTACTATGGTTCCTGATATTGTGTTTTCATTGCATCAGTCCTTATACAGTAGAACAATGGAAGCGCAAGCAATAGCAGCACAAATTCCTATATCTAATATCGATCGTACTAAAATATTTTTTTCAAATTCCGAAAAAGCAATATACGAAGACTATATAAGGATAAAGGGTTATTTAAATACTGTGAAAAGCAATGCCATAAATTACCTTAATTCTGACCCTAATATAGCTGCAGTTGTACAATATGTTTCTTCCATTCAGGAAAAGTACCATGAGGTAATTACTACCATTAAAGAAAGGACCATTTGTATGGGTAGCGGGATTGGTTGCAATACTGTGTGGGAGTGTGAATTAGAAAAAAAATATGATGGCATCTCCTTTGATGTAACTTCTAATATAAAAACTGATTTATCTTCATTAAATATATCTAGACCTCTCTACTTAGAATTTTATCAGCTGGATGACATAGGCGCTACAAGATTTAAGAGTACTAAAAAATATGAAGAGTTTCTTGCAAAACAAGAAAAGAAAAAAGTTTATTTGATTAGTAAAGAGGCAAAGTACCTTCCCCATATAACTCAAGACGAGTACAATAGCGGGCTGAGAGTCGTAATGGCCCCATCAGGACATTTAATACCACAACATCAATGTAGTGGCATAATTAATGAACAACGTATATTCCGGCCCTACGCTTTGGATAAGGTATATATGCCTTGCAATACTGGCAAAACCTATAGAAACTGTCAAGAGAGCTTTACTCTCTCAGGTGAACCTTTTATTTTTACTAGTCCAACAATAAAAGATCCTAGTAATACAAAAAAGCAAACCTTTCCTAAAGGATCAGTATTATACATTTCAGGACCGAAAACATTGACAGCAGCTGCAAATTATCCAGCAGTAATGCATATTCCAGAGGGTAGTAATATACGTTATATTGGCTCTAAAAACAATGAAACTATTTTTATTATTAATAATTCTATGTCTGGTACCCTCAAAGGTGGAGCAGGAAAAGAAAATACTCTAGTAATGAATGTTAAAGCTAATAATATCGCTGCAAATTTGCATAGTGGAACTATACGTTATGGTAATAGTAATAACATAAGATTGGTTAACACATATAACTATGTATCTAACTCTGACAACAAGCAAAATATTACTACTCACTGTGAAACGAGATTAATTAATGTAAAAAACGCGGAAGTTTGGCAAAATTCATCTAACTGCACAGATAAAGATTATGAAGTTAGAGTGGTCAACAAAGAAAATGTACATCACAGAGGATTGAAGCAAACAGTGTTTATTATTAATGAAAACAGTGATAGTGCTAGGATAGTAAGTGATTTAGGCAGTACAGGAAAAATAAAGGGGAATATTGACGTAATAAGTGTTCAAGTTGCTAATATCACACAGTGGGGAATAAGTGAAGATATAGAAAAGGTCGGCTATAGCTTAGATCTTTTAGCTAATGATACACAAAGTATTGTTTCAAGTACTAAAATCGATGATTTTAAAAATCTAATAATTCAAGTAAACTGTAGTGGAGTAACAGAATCTGTTGCAATACAAGACAAGTCTTTGTTTGATACGGCGGAGGATATTAGGTATCAAAAGTTGAAAAATTCAGGCAATGATATTAGTGGAGAAGTTATACAGGATAGTGAAAAGAAGTTAAAAGCATTTATACAAGCAAGTATTCTAGGTCAAGAATTGCCTAGCACTTACCAAATTGCAAAAGATATTGCTAGTAAGAGTAATTTGGACATACCAATATCTCAAATAGAAGTCATCAAAAATCACATGGGAATACCTAGTGAAAAAGTGATAATTGCTGATATGTACTCAGGTCAGGTAGTTGTTGATTTTAGCTATAATAATTCTGATGTTACAAGTAGTTATCAGAAATATCATAATAATGGAGGAAGCCTTAATTATGATCGCTATATGGTAGCATGTAATCACTATCAAGATGTGACGGTAGAAGGAGAAAAAGGGCAACATCAGTATGTTATCAGACTACCAGATACATTAAATCACGAAATCTCGTTATTCCCCATAAGACTTAATTTAAAAATAAAAAGCAAAGCAGTGCCTTATCAGAACGTACCTTACAATATTATTGATTTTGCTGGGTTGAATGTAACAGATATTGATAGTATAGGTATAGAAGAAGGTGAAAGGAGTTATATAAATGAATGTTATAACAAATCAATCTCTGACCTTACAGAGGACAGTTTAGAGATAAAAGATATTACAGTACTTGATAGCAAAGGTACTAAGTGGTCTTTGTCTATTGGTTTAGTTGATTACTTTAAAAGTCCAGAGCATCAGCAAATTGTATTACAAATGAACAATAAGCTTTATAAAATTGACAGTACAAATTTAAAGCTTGAGCATGTAGAGATGGATCCTAACTCTTTCAGATACTATCAGCCAGATGAACAAGGATTACAGATTTATCATAATCAACCTATTGACAAGAATGATGTTGGGTTGGTTGATTTTAGAGATAAGTCTATATTGGGTTTTGATATGGAGATTGTTGATGATAGTTTAGTGCTATCATATGGAAATAGTACCATTGCAAAAGTGGAGAATTGGAGTAATTATCAGCCTGCAAGAGAAATGATGTTCGCTTTTAATGATACAATGGTTTCTAATGCGGAATGCATATTCTCTGCTTGTAATTCAGAAGATATTATAGAGGACTTTAATAAGGAGAAAGTGACTTTATTAAAGGAGCAAATGTTTGATGCTATAGTGCGAGATAATATTAATGAAGCTAAAGATTTAATTAGAAAAATTGAAAGTATTAATATTGAAAGTAGGCATGAATTAACACCTTTGTACGTTGCTATTCAAGCAGGTAGGCTGGACATAGTAGAAATTCTTTTTGATAGGAAGCATTTTAGTGTTAAAGATAAAGACATCCATCCCCTGCACTGGGCCGCTCAGCAAGGCAATTTGAATATAGCTAAGTTTCTTGTGGATCAAGGTGCTGATATTGGAGCTAAAGATAATAATGGTAGAACTCCTCTGCGTGTAGCCGCTTATAGTGGTGACCTAGATATGGTCAAATTTTTTTTTGATAGGAACATGAATATTGAGGTTAAAAATAATGATCCATATAAGGTGATGGGAGTAGTTGAGGGCGTAAAGAACGAAATTATTAACCAAGCAGATACTGCACCTAATGTAAAAAGATGGGCAGAGTTTTTTGTAGAGAAGTTAAGATATTCAATAAAAAGTGTAGCAAAAGAGAAGCTAAAGGATGGCATGTTGCATAATAGGTATAGTTCAGTTAATGAACTTGCTAATGAAATTTATAAATCAGATGGAAAGCTGTTTGATGATATAATTAAAGAAGTTGTAGATGATGCATATGGAAGAGTAGATACGAAAAAAATATTAAGCTGTGTACATAATCATGGTGATATTGGTCAGTTGATTTCAGGTTACATAGCTGTATTTGATGCAATGCAAAAGAGTGGTGATCTAAATGATAATGCAATATTTAAGTTAGCTTCTTACATTAAAGAAGCAATGGAGATGAAGGATTATCCTAATGTTCCTTTAGAAAAAAGATCTAGCCTTGAAAAGCTAGAAAATAGATTACCAAAATCAGTAAGGAATGCAATATTTGCTTCAAAAGTATGTATTAAGAATGTTTATCAGGGTGAATATTTATATGCTGCTAACAAATGTTTCAATTATGATAATGACAGACGAATGGCATTTACTTGGACTCCAAAGAATGAAAAAAATGATAAGTTTAGGTGGAAGATTAAACTTGATGGTGACAATTTTTATATAGTGAATGTTGCATTTAATGAAACCTTGTATGCTGCTAGTAACTATTTTAATTATGATAATGATAGACGAATGGTATTTACTTGTATTTCAGGAGGAAGAGTTGCACGAGATGTGTGGAAGCTTGGACCTGATGGTGATCACTGTTCTATAATGAATGTTAAGCTTAATGAATATTTATATGCTGCTAATTATGCTAAATATGACAATGATAGGCGTAGAGTATTTACTTGGATTCCAGGAGGTCAGGTTCCGCAAGGGATGTGGGTGATTGAAGATTGTGGGTCTAATGTAAGAAAAGTGAGAAATGCAGATGCTGGTTCTAGTTTAGATATAGTAAAGGTTTCAAGGCAAGCACAATTAGATCATGCATTGTTGAATGTAACAAAAGTTGGCAATATTAGTGAAGTAACAGGCCTTGTTAATCAAGGAGCTAATGTTAATACTGAAGACAGAGATGGTAATACCCCTGCACGCAATGCTGTATTAAAAGGTCACTTTGGTATATTTAAATACCTTGTTGAAAATGGTGTTAGTTTAGAGGGTAAAGATCATCGTTGTGGTCCCTCTATATGTGATGCTTCTTATAGTGGTAATTTGGATATACTAAAGTACCTTATTAGCAAATGTGTTGATATTAATGATACTGATAAAAATGGTTGGACACCGCTACATTTTGCTGCATGGAGAGGCTACTTAGAAGTTGCTAACTTTTTAATAGAAAAGGGTGCTGATATTAACGCTGAGAACATTTTTGGCAGAAAACCTATACACATTGCCGCTGAAAACAATAACAAAGACATTATAGATTTTTTTCTCAGCAAGGGAATGAGCATCGATGATTTTGATAGATATGGTCGAACACCACTATACTGTGCTTCTTGGAATGGTCACTTGGGTATAGTAAAGTACCTTGTAGATAGGGGAGCTGACGTTTATACTCAAGACAAAGGTGGTAAAACATTGCTGGATATTGCTACTGATCAAAAACACAATAATATTGTAGAGTATTTAAAACAAGTGCAATTAGATAAAGAATTATTGATTGCAGCACAATATGGAAATCTTAGCAAAGTTGAAGATCTTGTAAGTCAAGGGGCTAGCTTAAGTGCTAAGTATAGCGATGGCCGAACTCTTATGCATTGTGCTGCTTATGGGGGCGAGCTAAATGTAGTAAAATATCTTGTGGTAGGTGAAAAGAGTAGTTTAAAAATTAAAGATAATAGTGGTAGAATTCCCCTTCACTATGCTGCTTACAATGGTAAACTAGATATAGTAAAATATTTTATAGACGAAGAAAAAATTGATGTTAATATTAAAGATCATGGTGGCTGGGCGCCTCTATATTATGCTTCTTGTAGTGGTTATTCTAATGTAGTAAACTACCTTGATAAAATACATAATTTAGATTTGATAAGTAACTTACAAGAAAATTCTGCGTCTTTAGAAATCCCAAGTAGTAATAACATTGAGGTTCAAGACAAACTTGGTAGAACGCCCTTACATCTTGCTGTCAAAGCAGGTGATCTGAGCAAAATAAACCTTCTTTGTGATTATGGTGCTAATATTGAAGCTCAAGACAATTTTGGTTGTACACCAATTTTTTTCGCTATTCGATCAGGAAAATTGAATGTAGTGAGTCTTGTTCTTTATTATGGTGCTAATATTAATGCTCAAGATATGTATGGTTCTACGCCTTTACACTATGCTGCTCAAGAAGGTAACTTAGGTATGATTCAGCTTCTTCTTAGTAGATGTGCTAGGATTGAGCTTCTAGATAGGAATGGTTGGACACCTATACTTTTTGCTGCTCGAGAAAGTAAATGGAATGCAGTAGAACTTCTCGTTAGTAAGGGTGCTAAATTTAATAATGAAATAACGTATCAGGGAACACCTTTACATTTTGCTGTTCGAGAGGGTAATTTGGATACGGTTAAATTTCTTATTGATAAAGGTGCTAATATTGAGTCTCAAGACGACTATAATAACAAACCTTTACATCTTGCTGTTAGGGTGAACAGATTGGATATAGTAAAATTTCTTCTTGATAAGCACGCTAACATTGAGGCTAAAGACATGGATGGTGATATACCTTTAGAATTGGCTATTCAAAGTGGTTACAAAGATATAGAGGAAGTTTTAAGGCAAGCACAATTAGATCTAGATAAAGAATTATTGAATGCTGCAAAAAGCGGAGACCTTGATAAAGTTAAAGAATGTATAAAACGGGGTGCTTATATTAATACTAAGAGTAGTAATGGAAGGACTTCTCTACACTGGGCTGCATTTGAAGGTTGCTTACCAGGAGTAGAGTATCTTATAAAGGAAGTTGCTGACATTAATGCTAAGGATAACACTAGTAGGGCTCCTCTACACTATGCTGCTAGAAATGGTCATTTAGATGTAGTAAAATACTTTATAGAAGAAGGTGCTAACTTTGATGTTAAAGATAAAGATGATAAAACACCGTTGGATCTTGCCTCTTGGCAAAAACATAATGATGTTGTAAAATATTTAGAGGAAATCAAAGAAGAAAAAGACAAAACTGTTCAACGCAAACGCCGTCATCACCATGGAGATCATAGTCGTCATCATAATCACTTATCGCGTAAACCTCTTGCTATAGATTTAGGTGATCGACCTGAGATAGCAACAAGTAGTGGAGCAAGACCATCTTCATGGATAAATAATTTGTTTAGTTGGGTAAAAAGCTCTGTAGGTGGATTATTAAATTCTAAACCTACATTACCTGAGGAAACATCAAGCACTTCAAGTCCAATATCACAAGTAGATGCAAAAATGGATGTAAATGGTTCAATAATGTTATTTGACTTATTGATTAGAAGGGTTACAGGTCAGAAGTATATTTCCACAGTAGTTCAGTCTATATCACCATTAGAAGCACAGGGCTATGCATTAAATATTATAGAGGAATTTGAGAAAGTAGTAGAGCAAGCTGGATTAAAAAGTGGTGTATCAATGCACCGGTTAAATATTGATTATATGGGAATGCAGAAAGAGATTACTAGAAAAGTCATGAGTGGTAAATTTGATGAGGTTTCAGGGATTTTAAGCTCATATGTAGAGAAAGCGTGCCCTGGTAGAGAAGCAGGATGCCCTGGTAAATTAAGCGAGAAAAGGTTTAATGAGTTTATGGCTAAATTTAATAAAGGATTAGATGTAACATTAAATCAATCAATAGAGCAGATATTACACAACGGAGGTGATACATTAGAGGTTAATAATATAGAAGAACAGCAAGGACCTAGGAGTTATTTAAATAATACTTCTATTCAAGGCCATTTGACTCGGAATAAGGTTAAATTAATTTCTTAATCTCATCTAAAGAAAGGCCGGTTATTTCAGCGATAACATCAATAGATACACCGGCCTTGAGTGAGTTTTTTGCAACTTCAATTTTACCTTCAATTTTACCTTTTTGATGTCCGATGAGGATGCCTTCATGAAGTTTTTCTTCAAGACTAGATAAATAATCATCGGTACGTTTCTTAGCTTGGTCATAAGCAAGACGTTCTTCTTTACTCCAATTATATTGGTTCAGCTCATCATAAGCCCTGCCAATAATTAAATCACTTCCTATTATTTTTTTTAGATCATCTTCACTTGTTTCACCGGCGTGTTTAAAAAAATAACACCATTTCTCTACTACATTTTCTAATTGATCTTCTCTTTTTTTAAATTTAGGTAACTCTATAAAAGTAAAACTAAAGTCTTTGAGATCATGTTCAAAAGTTATCTTATCAAAAGTAACATGATCAGACTTATAAGCTAGCTTATTAGGAAATAAGATAAAATCGGCAATGGCAATAAAGATAACGCCTTTAAGATCATGATACTGATCACCTACATCAGCTTGACTTGAATAGGCCTTAGCGGCATAGTATTGGGCACGTTTTTCAAAGCCAGTAGTTTTAGCGACTTGCATCTCAATTATTGTTTTTATGCCTGTAGAATCAACACAGAGAACATCAACAATGCTTTGCTTTTGAGAAGCAATGACAGGGTCTTGAATGGGACTGAGAAAGGAGACATCTTTAATCTTATTGTCATCGGTAAGACCTAGTATATCATTAAGAAAGTGAATAAGAATATCTTTATTTTTTTCGGTACCAAAGATACGGCGAAAAGCTATATCATTGCGAGCATCAAGAAACTTCGAAAGAGCCATGAGAAAGTAAGTTAAAAAGTATTAATGATTATACACAATTGTGAAGAAATGTTCAACGTTTTTATGCTGAAGTCTATTAAAGTGGTAAATTTAGCTAAATTTCAAGAGTTGGCAAAAAACTACCTTCATAGATGACCCTAGAATGCTACTACGCATCTTAGACGGTCCCTTTCTATATCTTTTTATCACCCTTCTGTAAAGTGCCTTAAAAGACCAGCAAATGGATATCATGAATTTAAAGCTGTGGGAGACATCAAATTGGTGTATAAAAACACGAATCTACAACGACATCGCTTAAGGAAATCAGCATCTATTAATATATTAATTTATTCATAAAAAAATAAATAAAAAAGATTGAGAAATTGATTTGACTTCACTCGGAAGCTATGGCTTCATGCCAATGCTGATAAAAAAACAGCAGTAAATAATTAAAAACAATTTGTTGTTAGTGAAAGGTAAATTATATGAATAAAAGTAAAGAAGAAATAGAATTCAGAATATTAGAAAGCAAAGGTAAAGCACTACTTGATCGTGAAATAATGGAAACGTTTCTAAGTGCAGTACATGAAAGGCCACAAGCTCAAGAAATTGCTAAAAATCTGGTGAATACCTATACGGGAGTAGGAAGGATTTTAGGTAGAGAAATGGATGACCTGAAAGTTATAGAAGGAGTAACTGACTCTGCAGTAGCAATGATTATGTGCGTTAAGGAAACACTAGAAAGGGTACTGAGAGAAAAGCTCAAGAGTGAGCCAATAATGGACTTACAAGGGCTAGTAGAGTACTTAAACGTAAGTATAGGCCACTCAGAAAGGGAATGTGTAAAAATACTGTACTTGAATAAAAGACGCCAATTAATTGGAGAAGAATCCTATATTGGTGAAATGGAAAAAGCACCAGTATATATAAAGGAGATTATAAGAAAAGCATTAATAAAAAATGCAACATTAATAATAATGTCACACAACCACCCTGGGGGAAGTTTAGAGCCTTCAGAAGAAGATCAAGCAGTAACGAAGAGCTTAGCAGCAGCATGTAGTACTGTAAGCGTAAAATTGTTTGACCATATTATCATCACAAGTGGAGGCTATTTCAGCTTTCGAGAAAACGGATTGTTATAGCAGAAAGTATTTGCAAATCTACTCATTATAATTTATATTGAGTAATAGAGTGTATAAACTAAGATTTATATACTTAAAAAGTATTTTTAATATGGGGGTTATATGACTAGTAAAGACAAGTTATTGAAGAAAATATTTGGTGCTCTTGAAGGCGTTGATATAAAGCAGTCTAAGTTTGTGAGCAAAATTAATAATCAGAAGGAGATAAAACCGGAAGATACAATGCCTTTCCCTAGCAGAAACGTTCACGAAAACAAAATCAACTATGGAAAAGGACTTGACTACATATATGGCACAAAACCTTTGAGTAATCAAGTAGATTATCCAGAAGGGTTGAATCCATTTGCTTCAGCTTTGCAAAAAATAAAGCCAAGTCCAGAAAAGTTGAGCTGGTTTAAAAGTGCTGTAGTAAGAGCAAAAAGTCCAAGTGAACTGCACAAGGCTGTAGACGAAGCACTAGCTTCTGGAGCAAGGCTAAATGCATGTAATGATGGGGAATGGAGATACTGTCTTTATTGTCAACAAGTTATTTAGCTATAAAACAACAAAAAATTTATCTGCATTTTCTATAAATT
>DWQK01000026.1:0-34518 GCA_018231225.1 Noctuana stator
GTTTGTTTTCAATGAGATTGACACAAGAGCACTTCACGCAGATTGGACGTAACCACATGTCCCACACCGTCCGTTTTCAAGCGCTTTCTTTAAATTCATTATGGTTTAAAGGATTGTTGCCTATTAGTAAATTAGATGCCTTTATTGGCCGAAATATCGTTGCTAAATGTATTGATAGAAGAGCGTTTTTGATTGACATGATCTCAGATCGTCAAAGTGCTAGTGCAGTTTTTTTGCACGCAAGTGTCATGCATTAATATTGGAAAATTATTAATATTATTAATAACACCTAATATGAAAGCAAAGTTCAATTAGATAATTTATAATATCTCATGCTATAATAGGTGTATTGTATTGGTTCGAGCTTATTTTAACTCGTAAATGTTAATTAATGAACTTTACGTAAGTACGGAACAGATTAATTGAGAATATTCGTATCGATTTATATTCACGATTAAATAAATGAAATTGTACCGGTATCACAGAATAAATAATAGTACCTACCTACTGGCGCCGCTATTTACATCGATTTCCGGAATTGCTTTTTGGCGCTCTTTATTTGTATAAGTACCTACTAAAGTCGGACGAACTGTTTTTTATTTTTCAATAAAATTCGTTCGTAAAGTAAAATTCAAAACATTATAAAAATTATTAACTACCTACCGGTTCTTTATAATTAAATACCCTGTTTCGATTATGAGATAATTTCTGTTCCTACCTACACTACCACTTAAAATTGACCTTTGAGAACCGCTAGAAAAACTAATGAAAAATATGTTCTGAAAATTAAAAAATATAGCAATCGTTCACTCAGGCGGTTTTGAAGAGTTATTATAAAGTAGATTTCTTTTATTTTTTTTATTAATATAATTAATTAATACTGATGTGTTAATATATAGTTATTAGTTAAATAAAATGCTGATAGCTAATGCTGATAGACAACAGATTTTATAATGTGACAGATTAACAATTTGAAATAAGATACCTAATCATGTTTTCAGAAATTCAATAGAATATATTTAAATATGACGGTTGATTGTCATGTTGATTAGCCTTTAAGAAATTAGCGGTTAAGATATTATAAAAGGTAGTAAATATAAAACTACCTTTCTCTTAGAGCACAAGGTTAAATAAGCCGTCTGTAAGGATATTTCGTTAATCATTGTCCAAACGGATTAATATAATTAATGAAAAATTTAAAGTTCATAGTCACAATCACAAGTATGTAGTAATACATAAATAAATAAATAAATAATTCTTGCTTTATACTGTATGTTAATTGGATTTATAGTTTGAGAGATATCAAGACATGTTATTAAATTTAGTAGGTATATATAAATAATAGCTCTCTAGACCCAATTCTTAGGTCCACGCGGACGAAGTTGCGTGCATAGACTAGTTCTGTACGTATAATAGATATATATGTATACATGTTTTGGTAAATCGCACCCCTCATCCACTGCCCTCGTCCGTCAGCCATAGTCCATTTAGCGATTGGTTCCGATTGTCATCGTGACATGACGTCCATTGCGTCTGTCTCTGACAGATAAGCGGATTTCTGATATACGAACGAATTGATGGGAGCAAAATTAAATTTATTTCTCACTAGGAGATTAATGGCTAGCTATTACTGTGTATAATAATTTTAATGGCTATAGAAATTGCTTACGAATTTGAATAACATGAAACTTAAGTAATTAACATTAAAAGTAAGAGATCTGATAGTTTAAATACTGTGATTCAGATTTTATAATTTAAGTGGCTTTTTAATTGTAATTTCATAAAAGATTGAATTGAGTTAAATTGAATAAAAATTAAATTGACATTTAAAAGAGATGACATTTAAGAAGTTCTAATTTATAATTTTTAAAAGATCTCATCTCATTTAAAATATATTTTTAATTTAATTTAATTGCTATTCCATGCTAAATTCAGATGTATTTTAACCAGATAACTATCCTTGTGTAAATATATCACATGAAAATAAACAGCAATACACAACCCATTCACTCGTAACTATTTCCGAATTACGTTTCGTCTAAAAATATAGCTGATATTTTACTTAATCGGGTCTTCATATCCCATTGTCGATTGTGTAATAGGCTTACAAAGAGCTGTTCAGGATCATTGCGCGCCGCTTTCGACTATATTTAACCCTATACCTACAGTAAGAAAGATATATCTCCCAAGTTTTCCAACTCTATTATGTTCATCTTTCAATAGTCTGTTGATGTTAGTTGTGTGAAGACCTTTACCCTTAATATTTTGTATTTTACTATGAATTTGTTAATAGATATAGTTACTATTTATAAAAGGATTTGGTGGTACATCGACCTTACAATTTGTCAAATAGAATAGAATAAAAGTGGCTTCCTTAAGCATATAATTACATTAATTAATTCTAAATTATTTTATGGCTATTTTAAAAAGACCGGAGGTTTTAATGGATAGGTCTTGTGCCTGCCTGAACTCGTTAATGAAATAGCAAAATACTGACAAAATGTATCATGTGTCTTGATATTCCTTATATGTCTTTCAATTATTTTTATGTCCCACGGCTGGGAACGGCTTTCTTCCACAAATGAGAAAGGCTTGGAACATACTCCACCACGGTGATACAATGCGGACTGGTGGAGGTACGGGTTAGTGGCCAATCCGTGTCGGATGTTGCCGCCCAAACGGCCTCCGACTAGGTTTACGACTGTTATCTATCGATAACCACGGAGACCGACATCTTATACCTACTATTACTAATGGAAAAAGGAAATCTAATAAATAATTTTAATTAATATGTTTTATAAATATGTTTGTTTGTGGAGTGGCGCTCCTTAGGGGAGGCCTATGTCCAACGGTGGACCTCCAAAGGCTGATGGATGGATATGTTTGTTCCAGACGTGTGCTCTTTGAAGCAGTTCCAGTGTGCCAACGGGAAGTGCATACCGATCTCATGGGTCTGTGAAGGTGACAACGACTGCGGCGATAACTCCGACGAGAACATCGAGGAATGCAAAAAAGGTAGGTTTTTTTAAATGCTCCTTATTAATTTCTATTTATTTACAATTATAAACTTAACTAGTCTAGCAAATAGATAGCCTGGGCAATTGGTAATTGTTAGTCACATAGTGTTCATAATTTTTTTATGAACTGGAGCAAACCCACCATAGGAGGTAAATGTATTTGGTTTTGAAGCAATTCTTATCGCAATTTTGGGAATCTCTGCAGGCACATTGTTCTATAACTTAGTACTTGACAGGTGACAGCAATAAATGTTTGGATCGACTTGAGGAGGATCGCCATAATTCCAATAATGCGGATTTAACTTCAGTAATAAAATGACACTTCATTAATAAAATGTAATAATTATGTAAAAAAAGATTGGTGAATGAAAGAACTGTGTCTTTTACAAATAATAAATTTACTTTTTAAAGTAATAGATAGTAAAAGAAATACAGTTTTCAATGAAATCGAACCGTTTTTTCTGTCAAATTGTGATTAGCCTGTAGTGGCAGTGTGTCAGTTATAATTAAATCACATTAGATTATCAAATATTGACGTATTTAAACTAGCTCCAACCGATATTGGAGGCGGATGCTTCCCTTAAACTTGTGTCCATTACAGTAAACTAATTACTGTTTGACTACAACAGTGAAATATCTGATGGAACTTCACAAAGGCCGGCGGTATTGGTGGCTTATTCATATTTATTGGGGGAATAGCCTTGCAAGTTGATGGTCGGCTTTTAATTTAGGATCAATTGGTTCGCTATGGCTTCCGCCCTCGTTATATTATAAATTATACAATTTTTTTCTTGTTTCTAGTGAAATGTCCCTAGCAGAAATTTCTGTTACCGTTGCGTTACTAGCCAAGTACTAGTTATTAAATGTTAGGTATTATAATGTTACCTTCAAAGTACCTACTGATACAGTTTCGTCAATATATTTACTAAAATGGCAATTTATTTGGTTTTTTAATACACTACCAAACAAGCATCGTTTTGTTAGTATATGATTTACAGTTTTATATATGAGATACATTACATTAAATTATTACATAAAATACCCACTGGACAATTTGGTTTGCGTACTATTACAGTAATGTTACTAAATATGAACAAAGTTCAGCGAAGTAAGGATAAAGAAAGAAGCCGGTCCGACGGATTTAACAGTCAGAAATCCGCGAAAAACATCAGTACAACTACGGTAAGTGCGGTAAGGAGATTTGAAACTTGTTGAAGTTGGACCGGCACGGTGATTATGAGGTCGCTGCACACGATAGTCGAGGATATAGGATAGCTAGAAAGTTTTCTCTCTGAAATTTTTATTTGTACCTTTGTTGCCAAGTTGGAACAATTATTGGATATAGGTACCTACCCTATTATTGGACATACGATTTAAGGGCAGTTACGTAGCTACGTTAGGATCTAACTAGATTATTTAGAAAATAATTACTGGGTTACCTAAGATAAATGTAAGATCAATCATGTTCTTCAAATGCCAGTATTTGCTTTCACATTTAAATGACCCGGCGAACTTCGTACCGCCTCAAAATCAGTAAATTATACATTCCTTCTGAATCACTCTATTTATTAAAAATACTGCATCAAAATCCGTTGTGTAGTTTTAAAGATCTAATAAGACATACATACAGATATATGCGGAAAGCGACTTTGCTTTATACAATGTACGAGTAGTGATGGGTCAAGTTAACTACTCGTTAATTTGTTGTATCGCGATGTTCACTCGTTGATTATGCGATGATCACCCGGCATTCACGAGGTGGCCGCGTGGCGTCACAGCAAGACAGGCGGTTGCTGAGCCAGGGTGCCAGGTTGAGTGACGACCTTTAGTAATCAGGAGTAATTACGCTTCCATATCTGACTTCAGGTGGGTGGGACTGCGTTGTTGCCTGAAGTTGAATATGCTTCTTTCCTTGTTGGGCTTTCCTAAAAATTTAGGGGTATCCGTAAAGCTACAGAGGTGTCTATAGTGTTATTAAACGCAAGCGAAATAAGACATCGTGCGCTGGCTACACCGGTGAAATGATTGTAATATGAGTATGTCTAGACTACCAGTCAATTCTCTTACAGTGGCGTTGTGCTACAAGTATTGAATTATTTATCAGTCGAGTCATCTCCTCGGTATAAAGTGTAAATTAATTTCTCCTTACTTTACGTAAAATCATTGTCACATGTATAATATGATTGTGGAGATTCAAAAATTGTAACAGCAATACAGCTGATGCAGTTGGACATTTTAGAGCTGCCGCTTACTGTATTTAATGGATTGCGGTAAAATATGTATTAAGGGAAACAGAAAGAGAAGAAGCCAAACGCTCAAGGAAAGACAACTGGGAGCGCCTTAATTACAGACAGTAGTCAAGCAGTGATTGTGTTATTCATCGAGTTAGTTGATTTTCATTGGCTGCTTTTATTGATGAGATGACAGTCTGCGACCAACTGGCGCCCTACGACAGTACTTATTCATATTACGCATGCGTTGATAGATAGTCGACATTACGACAGTTGTTCATTATTCCGCTTTGTTAGTTGTGTTGGGATTACGTAATGAATTTCGTATGCTTGCACATATTCATATACGCGCAACCAAATTTATTATTATATATTTACAGAGGTAGCCTAACTGTATTGTTAAGGAAGGCAAAGTATAGAGTATAATGTATATTTATTTATTTATTAAGGTCACTTACATGCTGTACACCATTACATTATACATAATTTTACAAAAGAATTATATTACATTCTGAATGTCAGAACAATTACAGGTGACGACTACATGCTACTATATTGTTAATGTTGTCAATATTGGAGAAGATAGAGTACTAGAAAAGTTTTTAAAGACAATAGTCTATGTACTGTATACTTAACTTGCGCAGAGGACTACATCCCTTTCTTTGTTGAGAGCTTCTTGTACAAATCGTAAACTCAGTTTTATTCGACTTTATTACCACCTGATTGTTTGTTGAACCCATCAGTCACATTTCCATTTATCGCTTTTATACTAAATTCTACTTGAAGCGAATTTATTACACGGAGTGGATAAGATTGTTCATCCCATCCATCTCGGTGATTCCCAAAAGTAATCTTCCAACTTGCCAAACAACTGGCGAACAAAGAGCGAACCTCGTTTAAATTATAAAAGTACTTATGAGCAGTTCAAGGCGGAATAGGCATCTTTTTTTGTGAAGACTCTCTTCTGTACAGACTACTTTATAATACCCAAAACTTTTGACGAACCTGCATTAATGGCTTAGACAACAAATTTAAAAAACGATATATTATTACCTAAAGCGGAAACTTAACATTCCCTTTTTAAGAATACGGAGGAGTGAGAAATTTTGCTTACAGAGAGAAAGAGAGATAAAATGAAGACACTAATACCAATGTACTGGATTCTTCAAAATAAATTATGGGAGCAACCTCGAGTTTGCCAAAACTAGGGGTTGACAGGTAGCCGCTGAAGAATTCCATTATCAATCTCCTTACATTACCATCAAAACATCTCCCTTATAACAAATTGTTGTATTGTTATTTGTCGTTCAGAAATGTGAAAATTTTCAAGCAAATCGGGGATCTAGAAGTCGTTGAACTTAAAGATGAAAGATTTTCTTACATTGATAGGTACAAAATACAATTCAAGTTAATACAAGCGTGTTGAAAATAATAATCGCCAAAGTCTGAAAATTGACATTTAGGAAGTAATGGAAATTGGTCAATGTAGAGAAAAATTATTTTCGTTCGCTTACATAACTCATTTTACCGGCGTTTTTCTTAATTCAATTCGTGAAAGAGCTTTTTATTGGGCACGACTCTCGCTGCTTAATTTTACAAAAGTTTTTCTAACTTGTTTGAACTTTATCATCAGCGCTTATTAAATTTGCCGGGAGGCTTGTATTTATTTTTCATTCAGGTAATTGCCTTGTTTGCGAAGTCAGCTTGAAATTCCGACAGTACAAATCTGTCGAGTTATTTATTTTTCCTGTTATTTTTGTTTTCATGTTAATAAATGTTATTTTGATTTTAAACTGAATTTGAATGCGTTTTTTCTTATAGTTGAAGCAAAATGACTTTATATACCTTTTCTCTATTAATTATTTCGATTAGTAATTTTATTAGATTTTCTCATAATATTTGCTATATCAATAATAATTTACATGATACAAAATTGATACGTGGACTAAAACGTACCTTCAATAGATGACGCCTTACAATATTGCGTTAAAATATTTGCTTCTCTTAATACAAAGGCGCTGAAGCAACCGAGCGGCATAACGTAGTGTAACAGATAATAATTACGAGTATGTCGGTGTGTATTTATATACAGATTAGTAATAGTCTTTTATCGGTTTCTACTACAAGAGATAAAAGTCGCGAAAAGGCGTTAAAAATTCAGTTCTAATTTTCTAATTAAATATAAACGCATGGCGGCCTACAATAAGGTCACGTTTGGCTGACAAGCAGAGTTCCCCTAAGAGTTTTTCTCCTTTTAATGGGCAAAAAAGTTAGCGTTTAAAGTAAATTTATTTGTTGATTATTAAACTCTTTTTAGGGATGTTTTTCAGAAAGCAATTTAGGCGGTTTTAGGAGTTCAAATACCTTGGATTCAAGTGTAAATATTTTCAATTGGTAACCCTGCCGGCGGGCCTCATGTCGGAGAATCATGCTTACTCGTACATCTGACTTCTTGAATAATGTCCACTGTTAATATTGGACTGTACTAGATTTCACGAATAGACTCACTTTACACGATCCCAAAATTCCCACAAGAAGCTCTTTTGTTTGAGAAAACAAATAGTTTTAATCTTTATTGTGTTTTTTACGTTCAGTGCTGTATATATATTATTATATCACAGTAGAATATTGGAATTGATATTAGCGGATTGTTGTTGCTCAGGATAGCACTTACCTACTAGGTATTGAAATACTGAATCTAGGTACAACTTTGACTGAAATGATATAAAAGAAACAACCATAATATTTTCACAAATAGTCCATTTAATATTAGGATGAAAACCACAAAATATGAATATACTTTACAAGCGAGGGCTTACTGTAAATTTTATGCGCCATTTAGTGTCGTTTGTGGTAACATCAGCATTATACAAAGTGACAACCCTTTCGAGGCAGCCAAAAACCTAGAAAGCATTTTCATCCTTAATGTTGCGACCATAGAAATGAAATTCCTTTCAGACGGCTAATAATAGAAATATCGAAAACCCTATCTTCAATATAACAAATGACTATAGAAAAATATGAAAAACGATTCACTATACACTATTTCAATATAAAGGCAATCTTCTAAAACCTTTCAGAGCTCAAACTACGTACTTAAAATGATAAACTTTAACTTCTAAAGAATTCTATTGTTGGAAGTACCTATTATACCTACGTCGTAAAACATATTGTAATGTTCAAGTTCAAGGTATGTACATAAACCTAATGGAAATAGAATTATTGATTACTACTTAGGGACAATAATAGAATATTATAATGTGTTTTGTGTCTGACTTTTAGCCTCCATCGGAGTGATCCTAAGTACATACGAGTAGTATCGGAAATAGATAATATTTTCTGGAGTATGAATTGAGATGAATTAGATAAACTTGAGACAAAGTCATTTTATCATTCATTAGCCGTGCCACGCGGTTTCACCCGCTTTAAGAATTGTGACGCATCGCTTGATAGCCTATAACCTTCCTCATTAATGTAGCTATCAGACATAAAAAGATTTTTTTAAATCCGACTTGTAGTTCCATAGATTATCGCGTTCAAACAAACAAACTCTTTAGCTTTATATATTAGTATAGATTTACCAAATTAGTGAATGAAGTTAATCCAATATCGTGATCAGTCCACGTCAAACAAATATTGATAGGCAATCTTAAATAAAGACTAGTATATAGCAATAGGATTAGTATATAATCTAGTATAGTTATTAAACGTGAAGGTATTTATTGTGCGTGTCGTGTTGTATCGTGCTTTTTCTTTATTGTATGTCATAAATTTAGAAAATAAACTCTCATTAGAAAATCCCATTAATGCTGATTTGTATTATTTCAAATAACAAAAATTGTTGTAAAATATCCGTCCGTCATACATCAGCCATACGAATATTTTTACCGATTCCCAGTGACACAGTTTAAACTTACGTAACCCCGCAATACAGCCAGCAGGTGTGTGTCGCTGCATATATCGGTCAACTTTTCGTGAGCCCTGTATGACGGCGGGTGTCGATTCAGGTTAGTTTGAAAGAGTCTCAAAGAACTCATCGTTTTCAACTTGGTTTTATGTATATATACATACACCAACAGGTAAATCACCTGAAGCTATTTCAGCAACTTTTAGACCCTTAGACTTTGAATATTCACAATTTTCAACCTCAGTAACCCTGTGGGTATGTTAAATAGTGAATGTTTATCGTAATTTAGGTTAAACATCGAGATGGATAGCATATTACTATGATGGATAACATATTATTGGTAAACACCAGTAATATGAGATTAAGATTTTTAGCCTCATAAACTAAATCAGGGGCGAAAACGCTAACTGTTTTAAATATCACTTTAGCTCCCATCAACGACAAACTTATCTCTTGTTTGTTTATTTATTCTTCGTAACAGTCAAAGTAGGCTTGATATCTTGCGAAGAATTAAGTAGTCTGTAAAGTTTATCGTCTCCTTCGCCGTTTTAAGGAAGTCAATGAGTTCAATAACGGCGATTGCTCAAGTCTCATAAAACCAAACCAATCTCGTAATATTCAAGATGAAGGGTGCTGGTAATTGCTCCTATAAAATGTGGTGTCCTTCGCCTTCGGGTCGGTGATATTACGTTTTAGTACTATCCCAAGTTTTTGGCCATTCGTATCGACTCGTCTTTCTCATTTATTTTTAAATTCAATTCTGCAAAGTGCTTCTGGCTATTAAAGAGATTAACGATATTTCGGAGATCTGCAATCATGGAATGGAAACAATCGTATTTCCAGGTTTGTAAATTTAAATATCGGTAGTTGCTTTATTTATGGGCTTAAATGTTATTTTAAGCTTCCGCTACCATACGATTTACATTGATTTATACACTCTCTTTGGTTTGTTTCATGATTTTTGTTAGTTTATTAAATGTGAATGGCTTTTTATCTGCCAGTAATCGCTTTTCTGTCAACAGAGTAGACTGTTTCGTACTCTTATCGTCAACAAAAATAATAAAATTAGATTTACAAAAATAAGAACCTTTATCGTTTGTTATTATACTAAACTAGTTTTATGAATTGCATTTTTGTGCGCATAATTTATATTCCGCTTGATTTCCTGGTTGAAATGCACGCTCAATTTCCGACATGCAAAAGAATATTCGATAAATATTCCTATTTTCCGAGAACATCAAAGTGGCATCCGTGAAATGCTCCTAGATGTTCCCTTTTATGGAATGAACAAAGTGATTCAAATACTTCATAAGCAAGTTTCAAAGCAAAGCTCGAGGGTGTGAGGCACTTCGCAGTCGTCAAGTTTTTCCACTTTTGTAAACTCTTATAAATTATGTTACACTTGTATTATATAATAGTATTACTCATGAAAAGTATACTACCTACGATAAAAAAACACAATTTGAATATCGTTCAGTTGTTGCTAGTTGCAAGATTTGAACCCACTCAATAATATTCTTCATTTAAATTTTTAATCTCACACCCCTTCATGCACGCAATGCTCTCAAAAATGTAACTACTGACGCCAGCTTAATTAAAGAAACAAATCCAATACCCGACAAGAAACGGTCCCTTAGAGTCACGCGTAGATAGTTACTGTGACATCGGGTGTACGAGTAACAAGCAGATCTATCTACAGCCCGGTCACGTCTACCAGAGGGTTGCCGTGCTGTAAAATTGTACGCAGCTGGCTGAATTCGCGATAGCGGCCCAATTTTACGACGAGAAAAAAGCGCTCGGTAACGCAATAATTTGCAGTCGAACTCAGTATTCGGTATACGTATATATTTGCTGAAACATGTTGTTCTGCTGTTAAGCAGTGTGAACTGTTTATTCATGCCTGAAAATAAACGTAGGTATCGCGTAAGTGCATAACTAATATTATCCATGGATTGTATACCATATACTCGTGTGTAAATATCGTTAATTGTTATTCATTAGAATAATTAAATTATATTAATGTTTATTACGATATTACGATAAATGTTAACTTATTGAATACATTGTGGTTAGTTTCTTGTACCTATTATCTTTACAACTAGAAATTACTGTACAACTCCGAAATTCTGTCATTGGCGTCCCGTAACGACTGTGAGTCTTATTTCCTTTTAGTTATCTGTGCCCAGTGGCAGAACTGAAATGGGTCTTTGATGATATTAAAAGATTATAAGTCACGCCGTAGCAATACCCTTTGGAACAGGTGTATTAACGAGTTGGGCACGCAGTCGGAGAGCTTTGTTTTGTTATCTAAGCACCGGTTTCGTCCGATGTTAATGACGCGGAAAATTTACCGAATTTCCGAGCCGGCTGGTTCCGAAACTGGGAATTATGCAGCCAACGTTATTACGAGTAAAAACTCAATACCGTGGAGCTTCAGTATTACATTGACTGTAATAAATATAAATGAAGTATGAAAGAAGTTCATAAGCAAGCCTCGCGTGAATTTGAATAGCGTTGTTTGTGTGTGAATTAAGTCTTTTTGTATCACGAACTGAAATACCTATAAAATTTTACTTCAATTTTAACATTTTGTAACCAGTAGGAACTGTTAATTACGGTACGGTAATTAGTACTATTCGTTCGTTGGTACGTTCGGGATTTTTATTTATAAGTAAAACTTTTACTACAAAGCGATTTGAAACTTTATGAACTAACTCAATCCTATTCAATCGTCGCCAGCGTGATGAATAAACTTAATCATCACTCGACGTAGCAGACAATACAACGAGATTTTATAATTTAATCTTGAATATTCCGAGTCCTCATTATCATTGAAAGGCGGAAAAAGAGAAAAAGTCTCCATAGCGGAAATGTCATGTAAATTGGGTGAAGTATGAGTGACGTTGTCTTTGAATTCTCTCAGTTGGTACAGTTGCTGCGACGAACATTGTTACTGCGGGGACTGCGATCGGTCACAGCGGAAGAAGTTAATTTTGTTGCAGCCTCCATTCGTGTTTTTTTTATTTTGTAACAAGTAACAATTTTAAAGTAGTATCTTTTTCTCTACTCTGTATATAATTGAGAGTTGTTATGGTAGATATTTCTAGAATAGTGGTAACTTACTGGTTGAATTTCGGTTTACCATTTTTGAGGGCGAGGATTCAAAATCTTCACTTCGTTTCCTGGTGCTATGTAATGTAATCCTTGTGTCAACATGGTTGCCCATTCGTTAGTATATTTTTGTGTATAGGGAAGGAGAAATTTTCCTTACTTTCGGCTCACGTTTCGCAAGTCTCGAGGCGCTTAGAGAATAGCTTGTCTTAGAACAAATTTCCGCAAACACCCCGATTGGCTCCGAACGTTGGCCTTGTAAATTAAGTTACCCTACCTGAAACCAACTTTCACGTTTCGCTTTGCGTTGACCTAGATAACCAGACTATTCTTTTTCGAGCTTCCCATGACATATAAATTAGGTTTCCCAAGTTTGAGGTTTTCTCTTTACCTATCTATATATAGAACCTATTCTATTTGTATAATAAGTACTCAATAATACATTGATTATAGCCGTTAGGGTACTGTAGGGTGCTATTCTTTATAGAGTGCTAAATTAGCAAAGAAGCTCTGTCATCTAAAATAGGCAGCGTTTGTATCTTAGAGATCAGAGCCTTTCATAGATATACATGTCTTCAACCTTTTTATGTCCCACTACCGGGCACGGGTTTCTCTCCCATAACCGGAGAAGTCCCGGAGTATTCCACCACGCTGCGCCAATACGGATTGGTGGAGATACGGGTTAGTGGCCAACCAGTGTCGGTATTTTCAAACCGCCCAAAAGGCCTCCGACCAGGTTTAATGACTTTATCTATCGACAACAACCGGGACCTCAACGTGCCCTCCGAAGTACGGAAGCATAGACATAAATATGTACTAATATTGGTCTATCTATAAATCAACCGTTAAACTTTTATGGTAATGAATAGTTTTTCTGAAGACTTACTGAGTCCTTGAATAAGCTCATCAGTCAATAAATCGGACGTGACCTTTTCAACAATAGGCACTGTTAAGAGATTTACCTTGATAGTTTACCTAAGTATTGTTTCCCGACCAATATTATTTATGTAAGCACCTTATAAAGTTTACTTTCAATAGTGCTCGTATTTATAGGTCTCTGTGAAAGTTTTATTCCTTTTCAAGTGGATTTTGTATTTCTTCAAAGATTTTACTGTTAACAAGTTAATTTTTTTTTGCTTTAACTTCTCCTTTTACTACCTAACCATATTCTATAGGTTTCAAAATACGATCGCATACTAATAGGATGCCCAGCGAGCTTGCTTTACGGAGAAAATGTATTTTACCGTTCTCCTCCGAATCGACTCACAGTTTTCTTTGAAAATATCCAACGGAAAAATCGTTACGAATAAGTGAGGTTAATTGGATAGTAATGTATCCGTCTCGTGGGTGTTTTGAGTCCATTATGGACACGGCTATTGTAAGCTGATAGGTTTAACATGTTCACAATTTCTCTGCCAGTAATTGTGGTTTGCGGCCGATATTGTATCCGACAATATACTCGTACCTTGATTACGAATATTATGTGTGAGCTACAGTCATTTTGCGATAAACGTATTGATTAATACAGTTGTTACCATTTGCATTATCGGTTTCCAATAGTAATATTGCGGGTAAGTGACCAATGTGACCATACAACAACACTATAACGCAAACGTAATGTAATGTTCCATATATTATTATTTAATACATGCTCATCCAAAGGTTGTCTGGTAGAGATTGCTAGTTAGCGATTTGACCACCTATTGGGCATACGAGTACCTGTTTGCATTGTAATCCTCACTTCTTATGTAACCGTGGTTAACCACATATTCTTTATTGGTTAAATTACAATTAATAATAAAAATAAAATAAAAATAATTGGTTGGTTTAAGGATATTTGAATTGTATTGCATGTACATACTACAACTGGTTAGTGTAAATAATGCAAATTTTATGTTCACTCTTTGTATTTTATGGTTATAGATGATAGCTGCATTGTTCCAAAAATAAAATCGTTTTGCAAACCAAATTGTAAACTCAAGCTTTACAGCACTCGCCATTGATAGTGTTAATTGATTTCGTTGTTCGATATCCGATATGGCATCGTAGTGATTCGAGATTGAATTGTCAATTTGGCCACTGCGAGGGTGCATTTACATTTGTTGTTCATGTTAATATAGTCTGTTGTGGCCAAATTGTCAGTTCAATTTGAACTGGCTGCGACATAATGGATACGATATAGGGTATACGAAGAATAGGCGTTAACAAAGAGTCCTTTTGTTGACTAACGGGTCGTCGGCCCCTAATGTGTTAAATATATGTTGGTACATTATATGCATGAGTATCTATAGAGAAGTTGATAAGAAAACGAATATCTACGAGTATGCTTTAGATACTTTAGTAAAAGTATCAATAAAAATCTAAGTACATATGTGTATTTTTAAATTGTAGAATTCTGTCTAGTCTAGTAACGAAAGTACTTTTGAGATCGCTAATAGTTGCGTTAAGGACTACGATACATTACCTTAGTCTACAGTTCCCTTCATATTTTCTTGATGGCCCTTAGTTTCTAGAAAATCTTAAGTATGAAAAGTTCTCAATACGCTGCTAAATGCAGATAAGTCGAAAGAAGTTTCCTTTTCTTATTACAATAAGTTCGGTACCAGTACCGTGAATATTTTCAGTAGGTTAATAAGGATAAAAAAGTATTTTCAACCGAGCAGCCGTACACCACGGTGACGTAGGCCCCTTTAAGTTAAAAACTCCTCTATATCAATTTATTTTGCACCGTTTATACGACAGAAACGTGACAGAGCGCACACAATAACGCGGGCCCGCGGTAATGGCCGACGCCTCAGATTTATACTCATTTCTTTTATGTTCTACATTACGGTTCTAGTATTTATAGAACACTTCGTTTATGGTTGTTCACATAATCGCACATAAATCACGTAATATTTTCTTCTTTCAAGTTGATACATAGTTATTTTTGCTTGAATGTAGTTTTTTATGTATGTTATTTAGTTATGAAACAATATTATTAGAGTAGAGTATCTAAATATACCTACTTGGATTAGAGTTATGACTGTTATGAACCACCTTTCACGATCGCACAAAGAACACCTAGATAGATAGTATTAGATAATATATGTGTGTGTTTCTACATTTCAATATTACGCGACATATTTTTTTTTAATTAACTTATTTTAATACTGACTTCAATAAAATTGATTATCACTGAAAGGTTTTTAAGGTCCGTATCGATTAATAAACTGAATAATTATTAGGGCATATAAAATCTGAAGCTCGCTTATATTGTGAATAGGAATTGGTTGAGTAATAAAGATAATATTTGATTATGAAAACATAATGAAGTAACGTTAGAAACCAAAGTAATAAGTCTGTTTGGCGATTTTTATTTAAAGTATTTCTAGAATCCGATATTTCGATTCTCATGCCCTAATTGAAATCCATCTTCATTGTGAACCTAAATAATGGATTTCCAACAAGTTCAGTTTATACGAGCCTGAGAAATATAAAGTCCTATTTATATCTTGTTTAATTTGAATCTGTTTGTGTAGGTAGTGGAAATTATTATGATCTTGCTGGCTGTTATTAATCAGAGTGGAAATGCTAAAGCCGGCGGTACGTGACAAAGGGGATCCGACACACTTGCGCCATCTCGTATAGAACATTACTAACAATTTGCTGTTAAAGCTACATGTGAATGATGAACGACTGCTAACAACTATTTCTACGTTATAACTATTGTATCTCACGTTAGTCGGACTCAGATGTAGCGAAGTGTTTCGTATTATCTCAGGTAGGATTTTAGTGCACTTTGAGGTATGACATGGATCTATGAGCTGCAGTAACCATTCATTTAAATCGTGCCCCTTTAAATATCTTCAGGCGTTAACGACTGCAGCTCGTTGTCAGTATTTTTGCCGAGGAAGAAGGGAGAAATGTAGGAAAAAAAAGTGCGAGTAACATTTTATTATGTAGTCTATTTTTAGTTTAACACTTTATTTTAAGTTGAATATCGGAAATTCAAAAAAAAGTTACTAATTCCAGTATTTGTCAAGGGCAAGTAAGAATTAAATTTCATTGTCTTTCTAATCAGAACATAACATGAGTCATAAAACTGTGGGTTTAAGATGAGTCTCTTAACCTTGTTCTATAATAACAGGCAATATGACGTCACAGTGGCGGCATTAAGCTTGAGCGTGTCTTCGTAATGTAATAATACATTATTGGTACGAGTACAGCGATTATGTCAAAGTTCGTACGGCTGTATACTTTATATGATACAGATATAATGACAACAATAATACAGAATTCGTGTAGAACGCCTTCGTACCGGAACGCAAGAACAAACACAAAATTGACTGATGATTTTTTAGACGATAATATGAGTTTCCTTGTTTATTTATGTTTATTACAGTATGCGCACATTTTATCACATTTTACGTATAGGTGTAGTTAGTGTCCGATAGCGTGGCAAAAGCCGTCACTTACCAAGAAACACCTAATTTTGTCGCTTGTACAATCAAACATTTCGCAGTTGAGAGAGCAGTCAGTGCACGATCTCTAACGTAGCCTATTCTGATTAGGTTACTTTAGGGTTAGGTTGTCTATTAAGATTAGGTTAGCGTTAGAACATATTAGTATTAAAAATAATGTGTTAATGTAAGCCTTGTGGTACAGTTAACAATTTTTCTACATTTTACTATTTCAATGGGGACAGCGTATGGGAATAATGGGAACCATTTTAAATTTCTTTATTCATTTCCCGTTGTCCCCATTGAATTGGTATACGGCCAATGGGGTACGACTGGAATAAATACGGGAATACAACAAACTGACCAGTTGGATTATAAACTAATTATTACAATGTAACGCTGACTTAATACTAAGTACTCCATCATAAGAATAAACCTAAGCCGATAAAAGTGTTCGGAAAACATGACTTTTCAAATAACTCAGTAAGCGATATATTCCGCTCACACTGGTGTCACGAGGGATTGAAGCGGTAGTTAATAACGATTTATAAAGCCCTTTTGTTCTTCGTCCTTATCTCCATCGTGTGCTGTTCACGCTTGATTTATTGCACTGCTCTGACAGGGACGGTGCCGGCATGGAAAAACACAATACACCCCTTATCCCGAAGACTTCTAAAGAGTTATAAATATTGTAATCCCCGTCATTAGGAAAGTTTAAAAAATATAAGTTTTTAATGTCGACTTTTTGTATCGTATCCCACTGGAAATCGAACTCAAGAATGCGAATTACGAACCAGAATTTATTGTTCACCGCGACTCTACATGAGCCATCAAAGATTTTCTTTTCAGTGTAATCTAAATGGATTTAGCCTACAAATATTAAGATGTCGTAATACTGTCAGATACGTTACAATCTACTTTGGTAATATAAGTCAGTATTTTCAGCAAATTAACCCACAGAGTAAAGATATTTACTGGAAATCCAGCCGCAATCCGTACAAGGGCAACTCCTTATCAACATAATCTCCTGAAGCCGTGAGAAATGCCGATATTATCGCTTCATTTCACGAACATTACCTGGAGCTAAATCAAAATTTTGATTAAGGGGTGACAATCAGGTATCGCTATACGAAAACAACGTAAGGTTACTGCATTGTTTTAACTTAATAGTATATGATGCAATAATAACCGGTGCAGTAAATGAACCCTAGTACCCATTATGATATTGTTACCATTCTGTTTACGTCAGTTAAGTCAGCCAGCGATGAAGTGGCGCCTGAATTGATCAATGAGAGAGACACGCGACTCATACATTGACCAATGATAACTGTCAAGTTTTATAAAGTCCATAATATGCCTACTGGACCTCAACTGCTATTGCGATTGCGTCATAATTGAATTGTGCCTATCATTTTGTTATTGCTCTTGTTTCTCAGGAGAGTCAAATTAGCAAAACAACTAAATAAATAAATAACGCTTCATACTTACAGCCCCACACTGGGATTCCCTGTGTCGTGGGTGCCATGGACACATACAAAGGCAAATACACCCAGACCGAGAATAGAAATCCAAATTCATCATTTAAATATCTGCCCCCCGGGAATCGAACCCGGGACCCTTCGAATGGTGGACCGGCGTGCTAACCACTACACTAAGTAGGTCGTCATACAAATGTACGATTATAATGCTTTCTGTCTGTTGCTGCTTATTTCCTGTTTTACTTACAAAAACTTGTTTGGACGTTGATGTATTATTGTTTCAGTTTCCTCTTTTACGATATAAGTTATATATAGCTAAACAATATCATTTTGTGCTTGAGGTATAAATGACGAGCGGCAGGCTGTAACAAAATTTGTTCTGGTATCTGCGGGAAATATATCGCAAATAAAGGATGTATGGGATATGCAGCAACAAGAAAAATAAATTTCCGGAAGGTATCTTACATATTATTCACTGATAAGCTAACAAAGTTCTGCTTATTTGTATAACATAGAAAGTAGTTATTTAGTAAGTAGTAGTTATAAAATGTGGGTGCAGTGAATCTTAAATTACCGTGAAACAACACTTATTCATACATACTTTCTAAAGCTCACAAAACGATTTAATAAATAGAACTGGTAAATTTAAATTTTTAATAAAAGTGTACGGTTTTAGTTAAAATATATAGTGTATAACCACCGTAATGTCACAGCACATATAAAAAGATATGTAAGACTCGTGCAAACATTAGTAATTTTAACGTTTTGGCAATAATAAACTTCTCAATTATTTAAATTCGAAATCATATTATACAAAATATAAGGTCATAAGAAGTCTGTAATAAATCTCTTTCTTTCCCCGACTGTTACATAAATACAAAAGTACCAAAGAAATAAAAGTATAGTAATATAAATACATTATGTAATATATTATATTATTGTTTTTATGGAAACCCAGTATAAGGATAGGCTCTGTATATAAATAACAAACTTTGTAAGAGGAGCGCGTAACAAAATTTCGCGTCGCGATGTCGCGTCGACTGTGGGAGATACGTCACACGTAAGCGCTCACAGAGATAAGAAATATGTAACAAAGGCCAAGATAAATTACCGGCATTACGTTTTAACATACTCACTGCGTTTGAGATGAAAGTCATTGTTTAAATAAGCGCTTGAAGGGAAGGAAAATGACAGTTTTAATTATGTTTAGAATACCCGTAATATAAGTATAATGCCTTATATTTATATGAAAGAACCTTTTTCTCTAAGAGGTTTATTTTAATTCCTTTATCTTGGTTAAAAATTAAGAGTTAGAACAGTATTTTATCAATTGCTCTGTGGAAAGTCTTAAGAGACAAGGAAGGCTTTATTAGTCTGTATTGTACATGATTATTCCTCTTACTCTAGAGGACTTGATTTAAATTCTAGATCAACGCACCAATGACTTTTTTTTTCTAATAATCGGTAAAAGGTAATTTTAGTATTTAATTATTTATTTCATAATCTTAGATCAATCCGTTATGCTAATTTCGCTAAGTATTCTTGTCATGAAGAGGTTCGCTTCTAAAACGAGGGCGCGTTTTTTATTGAGTCGTTCGTGAAAAATAAGGTAAAAATAATTTTGGTTTCTAAAGTGGCACTTATAAGTAAATGCCTTACTTGAGTGGGGATTAATTTGAATATCAGGATTAGTGGAAGCGGGCTATTTTGGTAAGCATGGACTGAATAACCGTTCGATTGCCGTTCTTAGCTATGTGAAATGACTTGATAGTTAAAAAAATTTTGTTTAAAATAATACTACGAGTAGAACTAACTTTAGGTATAATATTTTCAGTTCAAAATTCTGCCAAACAATTTTATATGGATATGTCGAAGGAATAAAACCTTCTATAAATATTTATTGCTAAGTATTAAAAGTGTTACGGAAGGATAATTCCTTTTTATTTATTATTTACAGTTATATTGTTTAAAATGCAGTTTGGATTAAAATACCTTAAAGTAGGTACTGCAAAACCATCAAAAATAGGGGCGCGTTTTTCAAACGGTTCTTGAAAAACAAGTTAAAAATAATTTTGGTTTCTTAAGTGGCACTTACAAGGAAATACCTTACTTGGGTCGAGATTAATTTGAACGTCGGGATTAGTTGAAGTGGGCTGGTTTAATAAGCATGGGCTGAATAATCAGTCGACTGCCGTTCCTATGGGTAATGACTCGTTAGTTAGAGAGTTTCCTTAACGAGGGTTTTCGCGTGGTTTGACTCGTTTTTTTAACCCACTTAGCTTTGGTTATCATAATGTTTTGTGTCATGTAAAAACCACGTTAGTAATATAAGCTGTATTTAGAAGATCTTTACAAAAACAAACAAAAAATTTTTTTTATTTTTTACTCTGTATTTGTCTACGTTATTTTTGTGGCATTTTATTTAAGAGCGGAAATGACAATATTTAAGTATTACACTCCATTACAATAGCCGGCTTAGTAACCCCGGGTTGTATAATGACTCGGCGGCCTATTCTCAAGAGTAATGACTCGTGCTTAGTTAGTGAGTAGCCTTAACGAGCGCTTTCCCGAAGCACAACTTATATATTTTTTTCGATTTTGTTTGTATGTTGCTGGAATTTTGTTGCTATTTTTCCTTTTATTTCATCTAGTGAAGTGATGCAGCGATTTTTCATTTCTATATTATTTATTGAAATTATCACATATTACATTATTGGCGTAAAGAATGAAGTGGTAACAATTAAAATATAACATGAAATGCCGTGGTATGTAGTATATATTATAATCGACACGCGGTGTGTATTTTGTACCTACTTTTGGCAATGTATCTTATCAGTCGAAGAGATTAGATACCTAACGTTGATCTGCTACATTATCTATATTATTTAGTACATCGTTTTATCCCCATCTGAATTCATGTTTTTTTTATTGAAAGATAAAGTATATTTGTATTTTGCATTTCATATTTATTATAGACAATAATTAGTAATAACTGATTTTGTTCTATTTAAGTCTGATACAAGTCTGATTCCAATTTAATATAATTTATTATTCTGAATTCTTCAACTTTAACTTTACACTGAACCAGCATAAGCGACGTGACATGTGAACCCCATAAATAAAAGGACTCTTCAGAATAATTTATTTCTCATATAACTGCCTAACTTTGATTGATGACAGGTAAAAAATCGGCGGAACCCTTTTGATAGCAATACATATTTCATGACAGAACTGAGCTTTGTGAACCAGTATCAGTTCAACGCTCTGCCTATTCAGGGGTAAAATGGATGAGAACCACGGATTCTATCACCGGAGGGAATAGGAATCGTAAAATAAATTCGTTGATAAATCGCTAACGATAGTGCCTTTCTATTACAATGAAACGCGATGTTTCTGAAGTCGAGCTTGAAGGCTGGATGTTCTTTATACGAGTAGATATTTCTAGTTTGATAGTAGACTCAATAGAAGTAAGCGTTTCTGAATCAGTAATTTTGGGTAAAGATTTGCAACGTTTACGGTTAGGACTTGAAACGTAGGTGGAATCGCGGGGCAAAACTAGTAATTATATAAAATTGCCATAAAAAAAATAAATAAATAACGCATCACACTCACAGCCCCACACTAGAATTCCCTGTGTCGTGGGTATCATGGACACATACAAAAACAAATACACAAACACCCAGACCGAGAACAGAAATCTAAATTAATCATTCAAATTTCTGCCCCGTCGGGGATTGAACCCGGGACCCTCCGAATGGTGGACTAGCGTGGTAACCACTACACCATACGGGTCGTCAAATCTACACGCGCTCCTGTAATTCCGTGAGTACGTCGAATAGGGTCTTGAATGAATAGTCGTTGTTAAATCTGATAAGCCTTATTAAAACATTACATCTACATTACAAATGAGAACCTGAAAGCTTTACCTTTAAAACCTTTTGCATAAATTGGCGATCTACACATTGAGTGTATAATGAAAAAAAAAAACATATAATTGGGATGCAGCCAAAGTCAGTTTCTGAATAAAATACCGCAAACATAATTAAAATATCGTTTATTTCACTCCAAATATTATATACTCGTAAAGTATACAATTATTATGCTACGGCATACAATAAGGTGAAATCGCATCCGCTTCTAAGTTTCTAAATGAATCGACATAAACTTTATACATATTATTATAATTGCTTTGAATTTATAATTCCTCGCATCGTGTCGGTGTTTTGTAATTTCACTTAAATGTGGGGGATTTGGCTCTGTGATTATTATTTAATCTTCTGTGTTATTTATTAAAATAAGAAGATGTTTACACAGACTCACTTCAAAATCAAAAGTTCAAAATATGGTTTCTAAGACAAATTACGTAAAATAGTTTTAGATACATAATCTTTACTGGCACAATAGTAATAATGTAGATTGGAATATTATTTAGTAAATATGTCTTAATGCTAGTATAGTGAAAATAGTGCCTGTAAATCTATTTATACTTACAAGGAAAAAGCAGTAAACCAATGCTAATATATATATTCAAGACGATTTCCATATGAGTTTCTCTAAGAAGATGGCGTCATAACTTAGTATGCAAAGGATTAACGTCGTTCGAACCTATAGGAAGAGATTTATAGCAGAATAAATCCAACGCATGATTGCAGCAAACATAATGAACTTCTTTAGCGGAACCGATTATTCCAGCCCTCTGAGCGATGAAACGATATCAGTCTAAATGACTTGTTGTATTGTAAGCGGACAAGAAGTATATATTTTTCCTATTGTTCACCGGTAGATGGTCGTAACTTCATCTGTAAGTGCTGTAGCATATATTTACTCATGTATATCTCATATGTTACTTAAGATCGTGTACTATACTTTTACAGAACTGTAATTTAATGCATTAGAATTAGAACAATACAGGATATAAAAAATAAAAAATTACATGATTTTATCACCATATAAGGACAGATAGTTAAGCAATACATTATCATACAATACAACTATTGTAACTTGCTACATTGCATTGTGTTAAGAAAACTGATCCCTAGTCTCTAGCTTGAAATATTTTTGAAGAAAAAATGGATTATTACTCTTCTTAAACGGCTTTACTAAGTTTGGCTTTGGACGATTAAATCTAGTATGCAATTGAAATTTTACTCCCTCCCTATTGACTTTGCCCCACGATTTAATTGTAATTTGATCAATGCTCTAGCTTAATTAGTAGAGGAGTGTGACGACTGGTACCTGCTATCTATTTATTGTTTATATGTTTGTTTACCATACATTTATAAAACCGTTTGTTTTCATGTTTTTATTTATTTTATTAAATATCGTTTATGTTCGTCTTCAACGATCGGACCAATCACTTAATCTGATCCTCGGTTAGGAGCAGCAATTGGGATTTCATGCCATAATCCCCCTCGCAAGATTGGTTGTAGCTGATAAAACGCATATTTTTCCTAAAAAATATATTCGCAAAATTGCCACCGTTCCGATTCTTCGAGATTCATCTCGAATTGACGAAGGCCACGGAGTTTCCTTTGTTACGATAACTTTGATAAATAATAAGATTGATTGAAGCTTTCGAATCTTCCATTTTGACCGATTTCAATTTTCTATGGGACAAATTGGTAACTAATGATTTATATGTTATTTCAAATTTCTTTTGTATTGTTTTCTTTATGATAAAAATCTATTTTTTTATATTGAAGGAATAATTGAATGGGCATATTGCAACTAGGACTCGGCAGATCTTGTGGACCATTAATTTAAACAATTAATGCTATCATTTTACGCTTTTTTTTACAAAAAACTCTAAAATTGAATAAATGATTTACGTACTGTTTTTAGTTCTAAATCTATAAAACAATGGTGACTCGTGAAAGCTATAGTTTGCGCTACGAGGTTCTACGGAGCAATCGAAGCTTTACCTGTAGCAGTTCTACGCTCGTGCTACGATAAACTTAGTACATAAGTTCTTTGCTCGTTAAGATTTCTAAGGCTCGTGTGAATAATGTTCTAAAGTATCTGTGCACCTGCAATGTTGTAATAGATTTGCGTGTTAGTACCTATTATAAAACTAGGATTAATATTAAACATATGATTAACTTCCAAATTTTTTATCTTACTGCCCAACTACAATTAAAAGTTACTAGGTAAACTATAAGATTAGGTACAAACAATTATTGTAGTAGAATTATTTACTGAAGATTATCGTAATATAATTCCAGTGTTTATTCCGCACGTCCTGTTTAAAACTAGATCAGCAGCCTAACTAAGAGTATTGAAAAGAAAGCCTTAATTATCCAAGAATATCATGATTACAAACGGGAGAATAGCCTCATGGGACACTGTTTGAGTCGATACGCGATCTGTATGTATACGAATACACAAACGGTTTTAATTAAGAACATGTTCGTAATGAGACCCAGTATACGTGACTTGCTTACTGTATTGAAACTCAATTCAAGCCGATCAATTTTATCTCTGCGAATGAAATGTGTTGCTGCTGTATAGATGACCCATGTCATGCCGCGTCAAGTTAATTGAGAAGGAGACTAATAATCCCTGTAACGTCTGTATAATTGTACTCGTAGTTATACCATTTAGTCGTTTCACTGGTAGTTTTTTACGACTAAAAAAAGGATATATGAGTAGTGAGTACGTACGAACCTATATTTTTTACTTATTGATTTATTGATCTATTGTACATTAAATGTAAGATCTGAAAACGGTTTTAGAATGCTTATTGTTTTTACCGATTTTAAAACTGAGGATTCTTTACGAGTATCTTCGATTGTATGTACGTATTTTTTTACATATTATATTGTGTTCACCGATGTATCCGTCTTTTGTAGACCGATTTTATTAATTCTTTCTTTACACAAAAGGTTCCAAATTAGTTCCGTAGAAAAATAATGATGATCTAACCATAGAAAGAACCTTCAATATAGTATCTAAATGTGCTAATTTCTAACAAGCTTCCTTATTACTAAAATGGTTTAATGGGATTATACTCAAAATATAATTTATATTCAAACTAATGAAGGTATAAAGTTTATTCACATTTCCATAACTGTAAGCCTTACGTAGGTGTAAAGTCAAAATTTATAATGAGGCCAATTTACCCTCATTATGAGTCACATCACAGATTAATGTCATACTAAACCAGCGACATAGTAACTTCGACATAGCTTTCTTAGAAAATCAGCTTTCCTTAGACTTCTGTATAACGTTCTCAGAAGATCTGTGATATCCGCGAAAACCGAAATTCGACGGCCGAATGGAAACCCGAGAAGAGATCTTCGTTGTGGAACGGTAATAGATTGTATTTGATTACAAGCAAACGATGGTAGGGAATAATTGACGTCTGAAGATGAAGTTTTGAATAGCCCAACTGTTTTCGGATTTGGTCTTAGGTCCCTCATTCTTACCCTAAGTTCTCTGTTATATTCCTTTTTAAACCGATCAAAGCTGAAAGATTTCTATGAAAACAACCTGGATTGTTTTCCAGTTCATATTGGGATCTTCTGTGTCTTCCGAAGTATCACACCCTGAGGTTTACCAATAGGGCTCTTCCTAAAGCAAAAGATTCATTACTTACAAGTACGAATTTGCCTCGGGCTCCAATCGCGGCCACCACAAAAATGGCGCTTGCTTCTTCAATTTTTGCATTTGGTATTCTCTCCACCTGACATACTCGTAGATAGAACATTTTGCTATACCTACTCGTATATGAACAATCATTATCCTTACATGCCAATATAAATTTCCATTCGTCGGTAATGCGACATACATGGCATGCCATTTACCTAACATACATATCTGTTTTGCTTACACACACAACAGTACACGGTTCTGCTATTACCACAGCTTACGCAGGGTTAATTAAGCCCAAGATATACGTTTCGTAATAAGCAATACAATGTTCTTAAGCATTAAAGCCCTTGTTCAAATTTATTGTGTAACGGAGGCGTTTATATTGCGTTCCTTCGTGAATTGTTTGTTTTCGGTTTACAGTGTTGAAATTTTTGGCTGTTTTTATTTGGAAAATAAAGGAGGTTTAAATATTTATGTTATGATCTTTTTAGTTTACAAGCCATTTTTTTAACAATAATTTTGTACTATATATTTAAATTGCAGCGAAGTTCATCTCTGGCACTATTCATATCTTACTGACAGTCTCGTCACTGAGGCAGCAAGAGGTTTGGGTTTAACCTTTATATTATTTTTTATACCTATTGGTTGCTCAATCTCATGAATATTATGTTAGTAGGTGCCTTTTAAACAGAGCTTTTCTCTTTGATGCTTCTATAGCAAAGTGATAGCTGATGTAGTAAGTACCTATGTCATCTCGTGTCGCCCGCTTCCACGGGTACTCAAAGGGTGTCGACAACTAGAATGCTGGGTTGACGTATGACGACCCTAGTCCAGTCATTCAATGCCAAACAGCAGGTAGCTGTCAACAAGGGGCGGTCGTTTCCCCTTTGTCAGTCCAGGGCAAGTAGGATAACTTTGAGGACTGTGACTCCTATACGAACGAGACATTTAGGTCAGCGAGATAGGATGAATGAATCTGTGTGTGGAGTTTATTAACTGAGATTAGATGTGTCGTTCGGAAATCAATTCTAAAATAAAGCAATTCATCAGCAGATGGTGTAAACAGAAAAAAAAACATTTCCTTCTATATTTCTTTAAATGTGTCTTGAGAATTAAATAAATATGAACCTAATCAATTTGATTAAACCTAAAAATCCCAAACGAAATTTTCATTACAGTCGTTAGAGCGACTTCCGAGAAACCAATCACATATTAAGATATACAAGAATTGCCTGTTAATTCTATTGTAATATTAGCTAGACTTACGAGTATATATCGCATCTAATTGAACTAATTTACTATACGCAACGAAGCTGAATACACTGTAATTAACATAGATTTGTTGTATCTACCGGAGGGTTGGGATGGTGTGAATAATGATCGAACGCTATTTAACCTAACCTGTATATCATTAAATACGATTAGGTACTCTAGCCTCATGTTTGGACAGATCCATTCACGTTGGTCACATTTTTACAGTTTTTATATCGCTTGTAGGTACATTATTTTGAAAAACATGTTTGAAAAATGGAGAGTGTAAAATATACACTCTACAGAAATACAATTTAAAACATATATAAAAACAATATTATAGACACATATATCCTATTAATATAAAATACGTCATCCAAATTGCTGTCCTGTGGATGGGTACCCAAAACTAATACTAATAGTTATACTGGTAAAAGGCTATAAGCTTTTCTTATAAATTTGATAGAAGCCAGTGAAAAATTATTTAAGGGTTTGTAGCGATATCACTATTTAGCTTCATTTGATTATATATAGAGTATAAATAAAAAAGTTTTAATTATAATTGTTGTTTGTTTTTAGATTAAAATAATAGGTACAGCTGGTTTAAAATGAAAAAAGACGGAACAGCCATCTCGAGTGTAAAGTAACGACAATCGGGCTCTCTACATAATAATATAATGATTTTCAAGTCAATTTTAATGATTATTATACCACTCCCACAATTGCCAAGCCAAAAGGTATAAAGTTCTTTTATTAATCTTCAGAACTGTTCGCTATCAAGCTATCTCCGTCTCTGTGGTCATTGGCAATGCAAGAATATCTATGAGCAAAGAACAGTAGTTAAACTTCGGCGGTTTTATAATAGTGGTATAACGTTTTCCTTTGTTATTTTAACAAGACGCGACCTGATTTTTCTACAAAATAAGTAGGTAAGTACTATATAAATTAAGAGATCTGAAAATATTAAATACGAATAATATTACCTTAAAATTAACTACGTAAAAGCTTTGGTACTTCCATAAATTCATAACTTCATAAATAATTTACTTCGTAAGTTTGATTTGCATTTATGTTATTGTCTTCCCAGAATAGCTTAAGCTGTTATTTCCACTTACTCTTATATTGTTTATCTACTCGTAACTAACCATGTAAAGGCTATGTTGTATATATTTTCAACCGACTTCAAAAAAAGAATAGGTTCTCAATTCGACTATATTTTCTTTTACCTCATAAGTTTCGACTGGGTTATCGGATTATGATATTCTTTTTTTATTTAAAAGCTGGTGGTTTCCATGTGGTCCAGTTGAGATAATGGTCCATGAGAAAACCTTAGAAGTCTTAAATTTTGAAATTTGTATTAAAATGTGCGCAATGATTTTGAGTTACGAGAGTTATAATTATTGTTTAATTATGTAAGTAATTTTAGACAGTTAAGACGCACTCTGTTTCTTACCCTGATGTTCAAACAACTGGTCTGTCACTACTATACTGCTCGTACATTAGTTAAAATTTATTACCTTCGCTAACAAAATAAGCTTAATCCGCCCCTGGGTGTACAAATACGCAGCCAAACGTACATTTTGTGATTGAATACAAACAAAACAGTCCGTTGGCAATTACGATAAAGAACATTCGTACATTGTGCCGCCGCGGCCGCAATAGAATAAAAACACGAGAACTAGTTTTTGTTGCCTTTCCCGTTTTGTACGGGATTGCGGGAAATTATTTTTGTACCCAACAGACCATATTTTTTAGCCATTGTACAAAATTTTTTCCTTTTTTCGCGTTAAATGTCAAGGACAGTAGCTGAGAAAATTTACGTTAGGAAAACATCTAACCTTGTTACTTCACAATGTTGTGATCTGGCATGCCTACTCAATTTCTTGATGACAGGAGAAGAATAATCGTATCATTATGGGTACTTATAAACAAATTTTGTTTGATGTAAGCTAAAAATTACAAAATTACTTTCGCTAAGGTTCCTGGAAACAATCCCATTCAAACAAACTTTGGAGGGGCCGCTGTAAAAAGTAATAACGGTCATTTTTGAGACACAAATGCTTATAATGTAAGCAAGACGAAATAAAGCGCAGTTAGTAAGTACCATTCCGAGTCAGGAACTCATTCAGTTGGGGGTGGAACAAGCTCGTAAATTCATATTTTCGCGTCATTCTCCATAACAATGTAAAAAAACTCCAGATATGTACAATTGTACAGTACACATTGTTCTGCTATGACGCAGAATTATGCATCCTCTTTGTGAGAGAAATATATAAACATTTCATAGTTTCTGTTTCTCGAGTCTGGTAGAGTTTTTGTTCTATATATATTAGTTTTCATAGCTCGGAAAAGTAAATTCTATTTTAATCTTCATATAATTTAAGCGGCCTAAGAATATCTTGTTTGTTAGTTAAGTAAATTATTAAGTGTATAAAAAAAATACGCATTAATCGTACTCGTTACTTCTCATGAGGACTATGGTTGCCACTAATAAAGATTTGGCACCCACAAATGTCGTATCTAAAAACGATTTAACTCTGAATAATTCATAACATACAGATTAATGTCCTTTAAAACTTTTATTAGCTTCTCTTAAGGATAAGGATGAAACACACTCATAATAAAGCATCCAAATTTGGAACATTCTATTTGAACATGTATGAGACGTTTAATAGGCGTATTAAAGTACAAAAGGAGGGCCATAATACAGTTCCGTGAGTAAAAAGCGACCTTTTTCTTTACAACAAAAGTAAAAAGTAACGACCGTGGCGCATCCCGGTCGAGAACATCACGTTCTCTACATACTTTTATAAGCGGGGAAGGTCAACGGGCATCACACCTGCTTTTAAATGTTTCGTAATATTAGTTGCTTATAGGGCTTTAACAGCAGGCTTAACTTACAAACTTACGAGTTGCTTAGTGAACAATAAAACGAGCTAAGTTAGGAATTTCACTTTTGGATAAAGTAACAAGAATATTCAAAAGTAAACCATGATTACTGAATCGTATTGAAAATTTAAGGCCATAGCGATAAACATTCGCTTCATTATTTTTATATTAACTCCTAAATTTTGCAAATTAGTTACGAGAATTGTACAAAGGTACCTAGTAATTAAATTTCTTTAATAAAATATAGGGTTTCTTCAAAGTATAAGGTGAAAAGACGTATAAAAAGGACGTTTCTTACACTCTTTAGGGTCGTTGATCTGAAGCTGTGGTTTTAATACTTCTGTGCCTTAAATGAACACTAGCACAAAGTGGCATAAGTGGTCTCAATGGCTTTTAGAGTAATAAGGAGAGGTATTCAGACTTACAAAGTGAAAAGCATATAAAACTTGAATTTTCATTTCGGAAATTCAGTGAAATTATTACAGAAAGAATATGCAAGGTATTTTTATATAAAAGTAATATTTTCATCTTTTCATTTTTAAGCTTATTTAAATGTTTATATGCCATTATGATTAATGCGTAGGTACACACGGAAAAGCAAAAAAAGCAAATCAAAGCATTCTCTCAGTTTTAGTTCAGCAGTAGACCATAACGAAAAAAAGCTTCTAATCCAAAAATAGAGTGAACAAATAAAAATTGAGTGGCAAATATTGACGTGCACAGGCTTCGAATATATTTAAATGTATTCGTAGCGAAGCGCCACAACGAGCGGGACGCGCGGAATAAAATCAAACCTTTCGGAAGCTTCGGTCTTTGTCCCCGGGGAAAGGAAATGTAAGAAAAAAGGTAGGACAATGTTTCTGTGTCACGTTATCGAATAAAAAGACATGCCTACTTTATTTACAGGTTATAGTATAATGAATCACGTATTGTGCAATTGTGGCTGTGCATGGACATATTTGAACTGCTTATAAAATCACAAATTACCTTAGTTATAATATAGCAACATGTAAACTATTTGCTTATTAATAATCGGTAAAAGAAAATTAGATAAGTTAATGTTAACATTTAATGCGATGCGAATACGATTGCAACTAACTACGAGTTAAAACTAATGATATTGGGAATATTGCTACGTACCTATCTACTGTACCTACCTAATGTTCTATCAGAATATTAACGTGTCGGCTTTGGATCCGGTTTGTCTATCAATTAAAAAAAGAAAACTATAAACACACGGAACTTTTTTATTTTTCACTTTCATGTAATAAATCTTCAAAATGGTTAGGTAAGCCATAACCATTTAGAACATTAACTATTGCTCACTAACTAATGATTGCATTCTGTAGCGAAAACTTTTAAAAGGGCAGATGTCTTATAGAAAAAAGACGATTAAAAAAGGATGAACAAATAACAACTGAGTGGAAAACATCGAGGAAAAGGGTTCTTGAATATATTAAGCAGATTTGTTTGTTCAGAATAAAGTTCGCAAAATCTGCCGTGAGCTTTTGATAGTCCCGTCCCACCCATCCGAAGAAAAATAGTAAAATTTTATATAATAGTAAATTTGGTAAAAGTATTATGAACTTTATAAAACCAGACAGTTCTCGGCCAACCAAACCCATTGAAAGCACTCTCGAATCTCATGCAATGCATGTGTCTCGTAAACAGAATGGCATTAAGGGTTCGTTAACTAAGCATATTATGATCTGTATAAAACTGTGCACAGATAGGCTTCCTACAGAGCAAATAAACAGGGAACTATATGATTTACGACTACTCGTACCTCGAATGATATTGAAATGTATTCATAGCAAAGCGACACAACAATTGGAGCGTTCGGAATAAAATTCGCGAAGCCTTTCGAAAACTTCGCCCTTGGTCCCAAGAGTGCGGAAAAGGCGCACGGAAATGTATTAGGTCAATCTACTTTCTTTACGACGAAAAGCCATACATAAGTAATAGATACACGCCTAATAATGTGATGCAGTAAATTATAGTTTTCTTCTCGAAAACAATGCAATTAGTAACAATTAGTACTAAACCATTCAGGAGCAAATGATCCCCCGGATTTGTAATGTATTTAACTGTAGATATACGATACAGAGCGGATCGTTATTACAATTAAATTTTAACTTACATTAAAAAGCGTGGTTGATAAATACGAGTAAGAATTATGATCAGAGCGGCCATAGGAGGTGAAGGCGGTCGCTGCTACGATCAGTCGCACCTACTTGAATCTAGCGGCATATTGTCATACAAAAACGTTATCTTGCATAAGAATACGAACGGATCTGCGCTAAATATTAAGCGGAGCGCTGTTCGTTCGCTTATACACGTGTTGTGTCATTACATAGGACAATTAGTCAGGCCACAGATTAGATAATAGTTCTGCGTAAGTCAGGCATTAAGTATCAATCGAGTACCTAAGTGTATCTTTTTACCTGTGATTCGTAGATGGATTACCTCCGTAATTTCTACCATCATTGTAAAAATATACTAAAGAATATAAGAAGTCATACATACAAGATATAATATTCTAGGATATTTATTACATGTAGGTAAGTATAGGTTTTTCTTTCTGATCACATACGAGTACAATAACAAGCCAATTGTCTTAATATTATTCCATGCGTTAATATTTAACAAATGACAATAAACTACGTGCTTATTGAGGACAAACGGGCCAATCAAATCAAATTGATTGTTAAATGTTGTGCTTCCTTAGTCAATTGTTTTATTGCTTCCATCAAAATACGAGATTAAGAAACTGCCAATGAATGTTAGACATTAAATTATTATATCCGACTTTATGATATTTATTATAGTATAACAGTTTCTAGTAATTTATAGCTGGATTAGACTATTGACTGTTTATTATTCAGTATCATCTTATATGAATCTCCACAAAATAGCAATTGGGTCGTTACTTTGTTACGTTGTTAATTCAGATACGAAAGCCATCCGTTCGGGACTGTCATACCAAATTCGCATTTCGATGATTTCATTGTCAATATTGTGCTATTTGTCTCTCTACAGTGTTGAATATCATTATTGTTAAATGTTTAAAAGCATTTATATTCATATTTGCTCCGCTAATTCAACTATTTGCTTCGCTTTGTTCAAATTGTTCAATAGTAGGTAAATATTATTAAACATACAACTCTTGTTATGTTACGAGTATGTATAAATATGTTTATCGCATGGACGTGGTCGCCATGCATCAGTGGATTATTAATTAATTTAATTTGAAACAAAAACCTTTTAGTTTATTTGTTACAGAAAAGCTCAATACTAACTTTCAAAGCACTTGGTTTTACAGACATGTGAACATAACATACCTACAGTGATAGTTGTAAAGACTTTGAATATCTATGCAGAAACTAGTGGGTAAACTCCTATGTAAAGAACAAAATTTACAGATATCATATCAAACCACGCGGTCAAAATGTGTTTTTTATATACGACTGAAGAGCCTACTGTAGGGTGATGTAAAGCCGAGACCCGCTCGCCGCATCGGACCCGGTTTAAACCTCGACATTGATTAATGAATCATTTATTCTCCAGTGTGCGCAGAGCCCTACTTCCAAATCTGTACCAGTTTTATTGTTTATTTTATTTGCGTTCGTTTTTACTGCGGGATTTTTAAGTAGATTTGTTAGACTGGCTGGATGAGAAAAATATGCTGACTTTCGTAAGGTTTACGCATGTACCATTTACTCGTATTTCAAGTAAATTTACGTATTCTTATGGTTTCTTACGGTTTAAAACTCGAACCTATGTCTTTCCGATTAGGATTTTTTATAGAAATTGGCGTGTTAGTATGTACTCGTAACTTAATATTGGTTAATTCTTTGAAGTTAAATCAGAACGACTTCCTGACGTTCATTTGGGATCAAATTTGATATACTTTGTATTTTCAATTTGATCTCAAAATGGAGGGAACTTAATCATGCTACTGAGTTATTCTGCCGAATTTGTTGCGATGTGCGCATGTCGTACCTACTCGTTATCTATATCTATTATCAAATTATAAATGTTTTTTCACAAATTTTTCTTATTAAGTTAATAATCATTACTAGCAATTTATAAAATTTAATTTTAGGTCATATAAAATTTAATTAAAATACGTATTAAAACAAGCATTTCTTTTTTACAGGTAAGGTTAATCAATCTGATTAATAAAGCATCATTTTCCTTTGTAACATTTAAGGTAAGTACCAAAAAATACACGTGAAAGAGAGAACTTTCTATCCTTGTTTAAACACCTTAAGCCGCGCAGAGGATTCTGAGATTTAGATTAATTAAAGTTCTCATGTGAATAAGAAGTCTTTAAAATCCCTATACCTACGAGTATATAGAACCCTTCTCGCCACGCACCGTCTGCTACGGATTTTTCACCTTGTTTATCGTTTCGCGAATTATTTTAATTCTTTTATACATATATCTTCTACGATAATCAAGGCAATACAGTGAACATAGAACTGCCCAATTTACGGCAGTAATAATGCATAAATATAAAAACAATGCCACAACAGCTTGTTAATACCGCATAATCACACTGATAAGGTGTAAAGGTGAATTAAAGGTCGTCCAAGCACC